>WURS02329858.1:0-18028 GCA_011762765.2 Rhinocypha anisoptera
CCTTCCTCCCCCGCCCACCTCCCCCTTCTCTGTCCATTTCCACTCACAGTCACGTGACGGTGCCCATTCTATCACTCCTGCTTCCTTCATTAAATCTCACACCATTTCCTCCCCTCAGGGTAATTCATCAGTCTTGAAAGGAAGATACACACATTAATGAGCATTTCGAAGTTCTATTACAAACGTGACATATTTAACTCGAAGAACGAGTAAGAAATGACACTCAAAATCATTTGAAGAATGTGTCGCGATTACCGTGTGGAAACAGCAGCAACTTATCCGTTCCTTTAAGTAGGATGTGCAACCGCTGAATAGTAAAAAGCATTCAGACAGAGAAAAAGGACAGAAAGAAGTACAGCGGGTTTAGAGACACGCATGGTAGAAGCAATAAAGTATCCTTTACGGCCGTGTACCCGTTTGTACACACTGCAACCGCTAACCGGCAAAGAGCACATAAAAAAATAATAGGAAATGAGGAAAGGGCACATTAAAAGAACGAACGCACGTACGGTAAAGAAACTGCAAGAAACCGATACAGAAAATAAAATTATTAGTCAAGTCCTGGAATCGAACCACGGACCTCTCGCATGCTGGAGCATGTGCTGAGAACTTAAAGGTGTCGACAGACGTAACTGAAAACTTGCCAAGTCTGCATGATAGTAATAGTATTTTTGTTTATAGCTTCGACGGTTATGGTCATTTCGAATCTCTTCAACTCTTAGAAAAAACTCATTCCAACAAACACGACATCCATGCCCTTGGCGGGATTCGAACCCGCGACCTTTGGGTTAGCCGGCTAGCACCCTACCCACCAGGCTGACCCGGTCGGCAGTATGCATGATCTTTTTGTATAAGTAGTCAAGGATAATTTTGCGCAAGCATTATCTCACAGACGCTCAAGCGTGCTTACTTCAAAATATTGATCATGAATACTTGTCAAGTTTACAATTACGTCTGCAACCACGTTAGGTCTCACCATCAATTTAAATAAAACAGATAAATCATTGCTTCAACGTCTTTGATGTCCAAAGTGGTGATTATCGCGGTAATCAGTTGGTCGAGTTATCGTTCCCTTCCTCCAGGAAAACTCTTAAAATCCGAGTATTTGTGGAGGAGACTCATCTTACATTAAACCCCCTCCAGTTGTCTGGGGTCTGGAGGCGCTTGTTTAGCTCGCGTGCGTCTCATGCAAAGTGTTGTCTTGCGGTCCACGTCCGTCCAATTTCTCTCCCACTGCTGCCGCGGAGGGGGGGGGGGGGGGGGGGGTGGAAAATTCGCGGAAAAGAGCTGTGTCCCCTAGAGGGAGTCTTTTATCCACTGCGCCCACTTATAAGGACATCCATCGCGAAGAAAAAAACGTGTGAACTTAGATTCAAGAGTTCAAGTGAGATACTTCTATGGACGGCGCCGATAGAATCTGCCCTCTTTTCCATGCCTTTCGGACGAACAAGCGTGCTTCACATGGCTTAGAAATCTCGATCCAGTGGTGTGTCGCCGTGTGAACACATGGTTCTAACATATCTAGTAAAAAATAATGAACAATGTATTTCCACCAAAATTTTATTATTACACTACATACTAGTTATAACTCTCCAATCAGGTAACCTGCTGTCAAAACACAGTGTTTAACGTTTTTATACAATAAGAATTTCCTAAAAGCTAACCAAAGAATTCTAGCTGCTCTCATTTTTAATCCGTAAAATGTTTAAAAATTTGATTTGCGATTACACGTAACGCGTTGGGAACCTCTTCTTCCCCAAGATTGTAGTTTAAGATACCACGTTGTGAATATGTTGATAGAAATATAAAAAATTCTCGATTTCCTGGTATTTTACCCTTTATTTGTTTTGCTGATCGCTTTCTTGTGACAAATTTCCTGGACTGCAGGATAAATAGAACTTCTTACATTCACTGACAAATTATAAAATTTGAATTCCATAGTGTTGACCAAGGAGTTTTTTCTTTAGCGAGAATGAGATAGAACGAAAATTTCTCGAGTGTTCCACCGCTTGTCAAATATTCGCCGAGCTTGTCAACACAAAGGGTTTTTCGAAAGATGAGTCTGCAGGCGGCGTGAGGATGTAAAGCGGACTTGTCCTTCGATAGGTTACGTCAGCGATGATCAAACAACGTTATAACTGGGTGGGTAGCCCCAGAAATCCTTTCATCCTGTCCATTCATCGGAAAAACCTGAGATTCTGGAAAAATAAATAATTCAGTAGTGACTTTTATGCCATAATTTGCATTTTTCCATCTATATATATATATTATTTTGTAGCGTGTCAGTCAGTCACCCCGTATCAGTTTTGCTTTTTATCTCTCAAGTTTTGAGCTAGAAGAGTGAGGATTGGTGCATCGTGTGTGTCTTCTCTGTCTGCATAATGTGGTAGTAGTTTGGGATTTTTAGCAGTTGGTGGCGCAGAGGTAAATGAAAAAAAATATTATTACAAGAGTACAGCGTATACTGAACTGACTTGGCGAGATACAACTGAACAAAAAGATAAACAGTTTGTTATTTTAGCGACCCTGGCAACTACAAATTTGAAAGTATACTTCCAATATTCCTCCCCAATTTCATCTATATATATTAGTTTTGTAGCGTGTCAGTTAGTCATTCTGTATCAGTTTTGTTTTCTCTCTCTCTCAAGTTTTGAGGTAAAATAGTGAGGTTTAGTGCGTTGAGTGTGGATTCTCTGTCTCCATGATTTGGCAGTAGTTTTGGATTTTTTTTTCAGTTGATTGTGCAGAGTTTGACGTGGTTTGACAATTAACCGGAAGTGTACGTATACCCCTCTCTTTTTGTTCCAGTTTATAATTCGACTTTTTTCACGGAGGATTAGCATATAAGTATTTCTTAAGGAATTGGGCAGTGAAGAGAAAACTCCCCTTTTGAATACTTTGAACGTTTTGATGATTTTTTAATATCTCCAGGGAGGTCTTACGATGCTGTAAATTAAATATATTTGAAATATTTTTTTATAATGTAGATAAGTCACTGCCATTATACAAATCTATGTTTGAAAAAATGAGAGACAGAAGTGCATATATTGGGGAATGAGAAGTCAATTAATATTAAAGAAATGTATGTAAAATTAATGAAAAGATCTATTAATATTAAAGAGATTTCTGTCCCTCTAGAAATTAAATAATAAACTTTACTCTGGCTATTACAGAGAAAACGAATGATTAAGAGATTCTTCTCAATAAGTGTACCTCTTTAGTTTCTGTCTCAGCTGCAATCTTATGCCAGAAAATGTACAGCGAGGTATCATGATTAGGATGATGGAGGAGGACCATTTGGCCTTGGGAATTTGCCAAAGAATTGCGCGAGTGAGCGTGTGCATTTGAGGGAAGGCTAAGCACTTTGCCAATGAATGAAGCCTAAAACTGCACGTCCCCTATTGCTATCATATGCCTCTCGGATGCTTAAAAACTCATAATTGAATGTTTAGAAATGGATGAAGAATCACCTTATCGTTATAAACGATAGTATTCTTGGTTTATGTATATAATCCTCATGAAAAACCTATTGAAACGAAAGTATTTACCTCTATACACTTTCAAGGGCTTAGCTAAAATTTGTAGTTATTTGCTAAAATTTTTGTATGCCAAATAATGTTATTTCAAAATTTCTCAAACCCAATGTATAAAGAAACAAATAGATATAAAGCTTTTATGTATTTCCTTAGAAAAAAAATGAGAAACGTCCAATGATGATGATGACGATTGTCGTCGAAACCGGTCTTGTCTCATTATTTCTAATGGAATACATAAAAGTTATAGCCTGTATTTGTTTTGTTATGGAATTTCACCAGGTAACGACCTCTTTAGTGAATTTTATCCAATCTATGGAACCAAAAATACGATATCTAAGCCTTTTTAGAGGTTTATTTCCAGTTATCCTAATGAAAAATACGTTTTGAACCTATAGTTTTATTTTTAATTGGATTATTATTTTGTAAGAACTAATTATATTAATGTTATTATACACAAAAAATTATGGCGAGAAAAACTGAGAACTATAAAACGTAGAGATTCATAAGTCTCAATCATTCTAATAGGTTTTGAAATGATGAATGATTTTAGAATGACAGGCAGATATCTAATATCTCACGAATAACAGTTCAAAACTGTATCAGTTTAAAACTTGCCGATGCTGGGTCGCCTATAATTTTAACGGCATAAAAAATATGATTGAAGAACTGTCATTGGAAGTGTTTTAAAAAATATCTTGTTCTCCATTCATTTGAAATAATTACATTCTAATAATTTATACAATCTTTCTAAATTTTGAAATAGCTCCCAGCTTACTTAAATGTGATTGGTATTGACTGGTATTGTGATGTGTATTAAATGTAACTGTATTAAACTTAACTGGTATTGTGATGTGATAACTGATCAAGTAAAAAAACAGTGGTTACAACAACTTCCACAATATTCATTTAAATAAAACTTCAGGTCGATAAAAATGAGGAAAGTCATCTGAATAGCTATACAACGCTAACGCACATATTCTCACAAGCTTATAGCAAATCGCTAGTAAATACTCTTTCTAATATCGATATAAGATCAGATTTCCCACCAAGTTACTTCCATGCTTCTAATGTTATCAACTTGTCTTATTCATTTACGTATCTTGCCGAAATCTTAGAGTCAACTTATTTAGATCTATCTTATTAACTAATCATCTTCATCTCGTACCTGCTTCATATGTTGGTTTTCATGGTTGAACTCTAGGTGTTAATATTCGGTTCGTCAGTGCTCACAAGGTGACATTATTTCAACCGCGTTTTATTTAGAATATGTTGACTTAGAACGGAAAATACCAACTTAAATACGCCAACACTTCACTAAGTCCATACCGCATACTACTATATATAATATTCAATGCGTTTGTTATAGATTTAATTTATATTTCATATTGCTCCCGATTATTTGCCAGTTTGGAGTTATTCTAACTATCTTGGAGTAAATTATTGTTTTCTCGTTTTTTATGTGTTCTAGAATTACCGTTTCCTTGTCACTGAAATCGGTTATTGCTTGGCATATAGACCTGGGTACATATCAACATAGCCTAAAGGACACAAGAATGACATTTCCACCGTAACCAATGGCACAAAAGTGAGAAGAATCACATCAGCGTTTGAACGCATTTATTCCATGCTTTTCAAGTAGGTGGTGTGAAGAGACGTCTGAACCATAATACTTTTTACATGCGCAAGAGGTGGGAAAGTCTTCTACTTCATACTAAAGGTTCAGTGAACATGCAAACAAGTTTTTCGTCTAAACACCAATCTCTATAAGGCCTGAATATTATATATTTTCACCGATTAATGCAATGCTGAAAAATATATGTTGTATATATGGTAGTATTGGTGTAACTTATAAGGTGCGTGCTAAATTATACACTGTACGAACATGTCAGAAAAAATTCCTTTCTTTAAAGGTTGGTGACTGACCTCATCAATCTTACATTTCTCCAGAGAATCTCTTTCACAAAGTCTTGTTACAAAATTTTATTTTATATCCGTTAATTTAACAAGCGCTAGAAGGGCACGAAAGAATCTGAAGACTGTTGTATTTATTTACTGTAGAACATTTTGAGGCTAGTGATTTCATTTATAGTTTTGATGCAAGGAGGATCAACTGTGAAAAATGAAACTACCGTTCCTATCGTTGGAGAAATTTAATCCGGAAAAACAAAATTATACAAAATTTTAAACTATTACCCGTGAATATATTCCTTCTTATTAGACTTTTTGTTTGGTCCGTCAATTTAATTTTGAAAAATAACTCAATTCAGTGGCTTCCCAGTTTAGGGCCTGAAACGACTACGTTAAGTGTTTCTATTTTAAAGGTCGTTCCAACTGAATGACGTAATGTACTACATTAGAACCTCACTCGCCTCGCTGCATTCACCGTCTTTTAAAGCGACAACGAACTTCGCACGTAATACGCTCTCGCATGTGTGCTCCAAGCGGACTCCGTTTATTCAATTGACAGAACGGAAAGGGCGACTAGCCATTGTGCCGCGCTTGGATTGCATATTCGCATTACACTCAAGCACGAGATAGGAAAAGACGACGATTTGAGGTTAGCGTTTTCACGTTGTGTGTGAGTTCACTTACACCTTTTGTTTACTCTTCTAAGTTGCATATTCTGAATGATAAGCTATTGCAGTTACTCATTGAGCAGTAAAGGAATAAAGTGAGTCGGAAAAGGCGAAAATGAATTATAGCAAGGGAATTGTCCTGAAGATAAAATATAAATTCAAGAGTAAAGTGAGTTAAAATTAAGATCGAGGTTTCATATGATAACAAGGCAATAGCTATATATCTTATTTTTATTGTGGAAAGTTATGTATATTATTGGTTTAGGAATTATGTAAATAATCTTATTTCCATTAAAGTACTCTTACTTTGGATGGAATCAATCGAATCTACATCTATAGACTGTAATAGTAAATGAAACTTCATATTTTTTTATTTTAAAGGCGTGTAGCATTCTTTTATTCCGAAAACTGGCCTTAGGTGGAATTGGCTTCGATTGTAGTCTTTAGAAATGCTGTTATAGAGAAGGATAACGTGCTTGAGTGAGACAAACGAATGGTTCTCGAACGCAGCCAAGGTGTGAAATGTCAGGAAGTTTAATGCAGAAATTCAAATAAAGAAAAAATTAACTGGGAATATGAAATAGAAAATTATAGTACTCGTAAAAGAAAAGATAAGAAAAAACCGTCGAGAGGTTTGAGAAAAGCGATTGCTTCTCTTATATTTGTGATTTTATTGCTGTGATGTACGGCTGTGGGATAACCCGGTAAGAGCGAGGAAAAGACAAGAATCCATGGAATTAAGTGGCTGGATCCTATTTAGAGGATCGAAGAGGATGGAGTGAAAAAAGTAATTGATATTTTAAGGTAATAGTTCAAAAGTAATAGACAATTTAAAACCTACAGCTCGTCGTTAGCTAGTTAAAACGATGTTTCTTAACTTAGGGATGTATTGTAGGAGATTTTACTCAAACCCACTGTAAACTTAAGTCGCTATTCTAATTGTTAAATAGAATAACTACTAGAATATCGTAACTTAAAACTTAAAAACATTGCTGAGAATACTACTTCTGGGTTTCAGTGCTCAAATGCCTTGAAATATAATATTCTCATTATCCCGTTCAATAATTATTCCTGTCATTAATCGAAATCCACCTCTCTCTATGTGACCGTGTGTATGGTCTTTTATTTCGTTGATAGCTTTAGTTTGGCATACTTATGTTAATGTTAAGATATATTTCTTAAATTCCCTCTTTTTGAATTATGGTTTATCTTAACTGCGAATTTCAAAACATTGTTCAATGTAAAAAAATGACTCTGACACGCAACATGTATGCAAATACATACTTTGACAAAATGTTGAGTACTTTTTTAGCCATATTTGGACGAATCCTTCATCCACACTACCTATTTCGTAAATTCCTACACAAATATATTTATTGAGCATAACATAGAGCGTTTAATGCCTTTTAGCAATTTTAACACCTTGAATACTCGCAAGAGCTGACGAAAATTTTTCGAGGATATTGACGAATATCACAAATTTCTTCACGGAACGAAAGAAATTTAATAGTTGCGCTCAGCTATTGGAAGTTTCATAGTTTAAGCGGTTTTCCACACAGTATCTTAAGTATCAAACAATCCGAACAAAACAACTTATTCATATTGGTATATTCTACCAGTAATTTACTCGTGAATCATTCTTTTATGTCCATGGGTTTCATAGTGATGTTTTAGTTTTCTGAAATTAATGAGTCAGAACGCGGAACTGAACGAGTGCTTTGCCCACGCATACAACGGTCCAAGCTACTAACAGGATGTCATGCGCTCGAGGACATAAGATAGGTCGCTTAGGCTGAAAACAAGGAAGGGTCAAGCCAAATGGAGGGAGTATTTAAAAATTATCTTAGAATTTGTCTTTTATGGTGCAGTTATCCTTGTTCCTTCATGTGGCCGTGAAAACATCATCCTTTACATGTGACTGAAAACTTCAGCGTGGCATATTAATATAAAACATATATATATACTCGCTATTCCTTAATTTAATTTATTGCATGCATTATCTCAAAAAATATTCTAGCACACAGTCATCTCAGATGAATAAATATAGAAATTTTATAAAAAGAGGACCTAATACTTAGTAGAGCATGTAACATGAGGACACATTTTACTGTCCATCTCGAAATATCGATTGCTAAAGTCACATAGACTCGTATTTGAAGTGTGGACATTTATTGAAATAGAAACGGTTACTCCGGCCGTTATAAGTAGGTTTTTCAAACCTTCTCTTAAAAGATGATATGTCAATATTTTCTACTCTGTATCACACACGTTGGACTTCGAAACAGTTTGACGCACGAAAGTTAAAATATGATTGGGGTCATTGTCAATGAATATGGAGATTTGTACGGTTCATTGCCGTGTCTGTGGGACCGTTAAATTTTATGACATTGTGATCATCATGTTTACCATTTATTTTACGTTACGAATGGGCTGATTACTGTTGTTTATATTAACTACGTCTTCGAAACTTCTCATATCCTTTATTTATGCATTAAATCATGCAGAATATATCTTTATATATAAGCGTATTACCAGATTATAATGCTGCGCTAAAACTGTATCTAATATTTTTTAAATTATATAAGTTTTTATAAGGAGAAATAATAGAAATTGATGACAATATTAGTTTTTAGGTAAATCGTTAGTAGAATGAGAGCATGACATATGATTTGAAGGCATTGTCCACTTTGTGGCGATCTGTTTCGTCCATAACAGCTCGGCATCATGGATTTACACATAATTATAGACGAGCTCAATTTGTAATTTTTCATTGTTAATATAGGTAGAAGGAACTGTGTAAACAAGAAAATAATTGTTATGAGATCTGAAACACCATGGTTCTTATAAATATCACAACATTTCTGGATTCCTTAGAGCTGAGTATTCCGTTTTTCGTTATATGTACCCTGTAGTTCAACGTGTCGTATTCCATTTAAATTATTAGATTTTTTTAATTTCTACCATATTTGTACCAGGTATAATTGTTTTTAAATGCGAGTTAAATTCCTATCTTTTAAAAGAAATTGGATACCATAAATACCGCGTAAAAACGGACTGAGGGAACGATGCATATCATCTCATTAGGATGTGAAAAACGTAGTTATTGAAAGAAAGGTAGATCATATCACTATAGAATCTATCCGGTTGACACAGTTATTATTGTAAATACTAACGAGAAACATCAAACAGCAAAGTAATTATTCAACTTTAGAAGGCATCCATAGTCAAAAGGGGGGAACTTTTAAGTTTTGATTTGATGTTATTAAAATTGACATACGACTTTTTCATGTACGACAAAATCAAGGAAAATCAGCAACGAAATAACACCCGAAATATTACATTCTATTGCCGTCCATCGTTATATTTTAAAATCTGAAATTTAATTTTTATTAGTTTAAAAATTGAGTCAATCTTTCTTTTTTGGGCCAAGTTATTCACTTATTCTGAAATCAGTGATGTAGCATTTTTTCATGCATCTCAGCTCAGTAATGGTTTCTTAGTCCGCGGCATATTCATTTAAATGAACTAGGCTGTAATCCTTGAGAATAGTTATTGAATTTGTGAAATGAAATGTTTGATCTCTGTACATAGACAAGGCGTGTTATTCACATTTTAAGGAGATTAGAATTTTTAATTGGGAACAGAATTGACATTTTCGCGGTTAATATTCTCTGTAGTATCGTCCTTCCATATCAGTCAATGGCCTCGAAAATAAAATTGCGTCGGCGAGATAAGAAACCGTCTCATTTGTTTGCTCTTAAGAATTGAAAATTTCATTCACATTCTGTTTTGCTGCGTGATGAATAACGAAGTCATTTGAGTACTTAAATATTTTCTGAAATTAAGAACTTGGTTGCCGCCACGTTTAATATTTAAAAAAAACTTATCTCATTTAAATTTGACAACCATATCTAGTGACTCAATGTCAATTTATAAGGTGGAATGAATTAACTTTTGGCAGATTGATTGTCTGAATGCCACTTCAGATCAGAGATATTTAGAAAGGTTGAAATGAAATACTGCAAATCCACATAAAATGTTCATTTCAACCCATTCAGGTTTCGCCATATAACACCATCTTCAGGTGTTATACGGCGAAGCCTGGTCGTGTTGAATTAAACTTTTTATGTGAGATTGCAGTGTTTCCTTTCAACCTTTCATGACGAGAGAGTTCTACCAAATCAGACGTGAAACGATTTGCTACATAATTATTTGGCTGACTTTGGGAGATGGTCTGAGCTATATTCCGACTTACGAGAAGCCTTGAAATAATGTTTGTCACATAAATTGGATCATCCATCCGATAGATAATTATCCAAGGCTGCATACCTCCGCCTTCCTAGTCACGTGGTCCAGCAACCTTTTATTTTCATCAGCATTATCCCATGAATTTTAGAACACCTTTATTGTCAAATTTTTATTTCTAATTTGTTATTCCTACCCAGGTCCCTCCCTGGAAATGTATAAAAGCGGGGGTGTTAATGCTTATTGCTTTTATTGATGAATCGTGCTAACATTAGAAACATGATCGAGAAAACATGTTTTTCCTATGTTCTTATTTGGCATGTTTATGCGCATACACCCTTATGTCTGTGTGTCTTAGTACATCAGAGATATTATAGATGCTCTTGGAGATCTATGATAATATTTTTTACTTATCGTCATTAAATGTCGTCTAAATTCTTATATATTTTCCATATCTTATACTTTTTATATCTTATTAAGAATTTTTCAGCGCAGAGTTCTTGTATGGTTCCCATCATGACATTCATTGCGATGAAACACGAAGCGTTCTCTTTAATTAATAATAATGTGGTCTAAACCATTTTAGAGATATACTTTCGGGGTTCGTCGAGTGGATTTTGAATAGTTGAGAGAGCGATTTGAGGGATTATAATTCTATAAAAGTAAAAATCCGGAGGAAAATCTCTTCTTTTGTCGGGAAAAACCGTTCATAACAGCCTCAAGGAAGTGGCACGATTTTAATTCGCAAATGGTAAATATAAGCAAATGACCATATTCGATTTGTATCGCACCGAGGAGAAGGCGCTCTTTTTAAAGGCACCGAGTTGGAATCCATGCCACTTCCCCTCCTCAAATCCTCGAAATTTCTCCTAAAATCTTTTCCGAACACAAAACATTGTTATTTCGGTGTGAAAATCCAGTTACCTTCGAACGGCGGAATCTCCGCCCGTAGACACATGCGCCCTCGCGCACAGCGGGGAGGTCTTAATTACCTGAGGGATCGGCCGCACCCGCGACGACGTAGGTGAGGAAGAGCAGGAGGAGCCGGGGAGTGCGGCGAGGGAGGGAGGAGGAGGACGAGGAAGACGGCGAAAGACGGAAGAGGAGAGCCATCGGGCGGAGGGACGGATTACACCTCTCACACACGCACTCTCTCTCTCACTCCTCGCCCCGCTGACTTCCTTTCCCTTCTTCCCTCTTCTCCTTTCCTCTCTCTCTCTCTCTCTTTGGTCTCCCCCTAGACTCCCCCTATCCTCCCCGTTCTAAGTATCCCCGTCACACACACACTCTTCTATCCTTCCGGTTCCTCCTGTCTTCCTTTTCTTCCGTCTTCGTCTCTTCTCTGCTTCCTCCCTCCCTCCCGGGTCACTCGATCCCTCTTATCCCGCGGGCAGCGGCAACACAATATATAATATTCTCACTCTCACACCACACCCTCCTCTTTCTTCCCTCGTCCGCCCTCTCTGCTTCTCCGTATTTCTCCCCCCCCCCCGCGGACGACGACCACGTCAAAGTGCACGAGTCCGCCGCCCCTCTTCGTCCCTCTCGTGCCTCGGTCCGTCTGTCTGTCCCGTCACTATTGGCGGTCCTCCCTCCAGCATCACTCGGGGACCACTGACAC
The DNA here is from genome assembly GCA_011762765.2 of Rhinocypha anisoptera. Lineage (NCBI taxonomy): Eukaryota > Metazoa > Arthropoda > Insecta > Odonata > Chlorocyphidae > Rhinocypha > Rhinocypha anisoptera. The sequence goes on from WURS02329858.1 coordinate 11,979, forward strand.
ACGCGGAATGTCTCCGGTCCCATCTTCTCTTCCCTCTCTCTCTCTTTCTCTCCCTCTCTTTCTCCCTTTCTCTCCCTCTCTCTCTCTCTCCTCCCTTTCCCGGTCTTAACCCCGCTACCCTTGCCCCCGCCCATCCTCTTTGGATCTGCCCCCCGTCATCATGAAGGGGATTTCAACCTTCTCCCCCTCCTCTCTCTCGCTCTCTTTCTCTTTCTCTCTCCCGCTCTCATTTACAACCATTGCCCCTCCCACACGCGAGCACTCTCTCTCTCTTCCTCCCTCCCCGCCCCTCTGCTTTTTTCACGCTCGTCTCCCCCGTGCTCCAGTGTCACTGGCCGCTTCAAGGAGCCATCACTATTCAGCGTGGCCGCCGCTGTGGGCTCGCTCTTAGATACGTTGCCGTCGGCGGTGGCGATGGACCTACACCGATGGTCCATCTCATGTGTCGAATCTCCCCCGGGTTACTCGGATCGTGGCCGGAGGATGACGCGCGCTTCGTACAGCACTGAATCTCAATGCCTGATTGATCTCCTCCTCAGACCGCCCCATTATGACATCTAAGATAGTTTTTGCACAATTTTTCGGGAACTAAATCAAAGAATTGTGGATTGCAGTTTTTTTTAAAGGCTTGTAATTTATATTTTCCGTGGAGTCATGTATAAATACGTACATACCACTTTAAGTGAATTCCCACTGTTATATTATAGATGTCTATATTGATTTGTCAAAATATCTATGTTGATAAGAATTATTATTAGTTATGATGGTAGTACTCAATTCTGGAATCAGGATCTTTAAGGGGTGAATTCTATTAAAATAGGGAAATAGCATATTTAAGTGAAGTTTGCGCAAATGGAGTTCAATGCTAATAACATCCAATGTGTCAGGATTAATATGCTATATACAAAATGTGGCAGTGATATTAAGCTTAGCACCCATGAGCTTAGCACCCCCGATGAGAGAGCGACCTTAAATAGGTTTTCGTTTTAAGAGTTTCATACCGAATTCCTACCTAATTTAATCAGTGAGTTCAAAAACAGTACAAGTCCTAAGTTTGACATTTTTCTTTTATTTTATAAAATTGCTGTATATATGAAGAAGAAAGAGTTGATACTAAGAACAGTACAATTTGATGAAATTTTATTGGTGTTTTAGCCAGTCTAGCTGATCAGTGTGTGGAAAAACAGTACGAGTCCAGGATTAATACTGGTTTTACGCTCATTGGAGCGCCACCTTACATGCACAGTACGTACGTGAGCGTTTTGTTTGTTTACAGTCAGTTGTTATTTCATTATTATTTTTTTCCAGTTGCGTGTTTTGAAGTTGCAGTTGAGTTGAACGTATTTAACATTCACAACCTGAAGGGAAACACGGGATACATTTATCACGAAGGGGAAGCCCATAAGGAGTCCAATGTGGTCCGTAGTGCTATTTATGATTATATACAAAATAAAATCTTACCTGAGGTTTAGGAATCTCCTTTTTTCTGATTCATGTTCAAAACCAGAATAATACGAGTGCGAGAATTTTAATGGCCCTGCGGGAAAGCTTAAGATTTGACAAGATTTATCACTATTTGCTGGTACGCGGCCACTCATCTTTGGCATGTGATCGTGCCATTAAAAGCGCAACAAGACGGTGTAATTGAGTTTACCAACTCTCTGAGTAAGAAAAAATTAATAATGAAAGTAGAAAAAGGTTAAAGCTATGCACGATAATGTATAGCACATCAGGACGTTATAAATTTTCAAGATTGGTGGTCATCAGAATACAAAAAAATTCAAAAGCCCTAAGCAATGTGGAAACGAAGGTAACGTTTGTAGAATAAATATTTGTTTACGATGGACTTCTTCCAGAGTATATAAAGGCCCATAAATAAACCCATAGTTTAGCACGCCGACCGGGTTAGCCTGGTGGGCAGTGCGCTCGCCAAATTAAAAAAAAACATATTTGTTATCCTTCTTTTAAAAAATGCATTTTCTTCGTTTCTTCTCGCAAAAATAGTCCAAAAACACTTACATTTATTGGGATATATACCTACTTATTAAATTCACTGTTATTTAAATTATTGATGTACAGTATAATTTTACAATACACCTTCGAGTGAGTATTGTGTTATACTCACAACATTTGATATTTTACAATGCATAAACCTGGCCTTTTTTGTGTGAACGTTTGTGGATATATTATTTACAATCATCAAGTCGAACTTTGGTTGCTATTACTTTTGAATCTGTATGTTTTAATACTTTATATGGAATAATAAAAACAGTCTTCAACCCAAAGGCTTGATAGGTGAAGATAGAGAGTAGCCCACTTAGTACTGAGCCCAACCGCGTGTGAAAAATCACACTTCGGGGTATAGGGACCATTTCCTTTCCTTGTGCTGCCTGTGGTTTCCAGAGGATGTAACACCCAGAGTGGGTTTAGCTGGACGTGTCCTAAGCCATCACCGGCCCTTGAACCCGGGTCTTCCGTTCAGGAACCAAGCGCTCTACTACTACGACCTCGCGGTACAATAACCAAATAAAAATAATAGAAATTCCCAACTTTAAAGATCGATTTATCGATTCGTAGTTAATAATTTCATAGACCACTAACCTGATAGGCTTCAAAAAAATTACCTACCTTATCCGCCCTCATATAAAGCAAACTTGTTTGCTTTGAATTTTTAGAATACCTTGGTAAATTCATCTGACACAGTGACCCACAGGGCATAAGTATATGCTAGGAGGTTTTAAGGTGCCAGCCGTATTTATTCTTATGATATATATATATATATATTTTATATGGTAAATAATGACCTCTGCCATTTCGGATGCGACTAGTGTGCGGGAAGAATTAGTTATAGTAAGTTCTCCGCAGTTTAATTTCCTTTAATCATTGTCGTGGTCCCACCTAGCGATGTGATTTGGATCTAATACGATATTATGCCATTCACGTCCGTATGAAACTCGATTGGCTTGGACTACAAAAGTTTCAGTATTTGCTTATCTTCTTTGTTGTTTGAGTGTCTCCCATCGCTATTATTGCTGAGAATGTGGTTTTATGTTGGTATAATTTATGCTTCAATGATTTGCAACAATGATTTTATTTATTATTTAACAAGACAGTTGAACATTTATTTTTTCGTTTGTCTCGCTTGGAATTGTTTTCATTATTCCAATTTTCCTGTAAAAATATATTCTTAATGATGAAGATGAATGGAAATCTACCATTTAAGGTAGGGATTTGATGAACTTCAGATTAGAACTACCTAGCCTCACGTTAATACAAATCCCACTTCAACTCTGCATGCTTCCTACCACCTATCTGGAATAGCTCTCTCTCTACTCTTTACGGTCTTCTATGCATTAATGCCTATCGTATCAGTTTCCCTCTCACTGTAAGTTTACTTTCATAATTTTCTTTCGATGGCTCATTCAGCCATTCGTATGAATGAGTGAATTTCGATCGAATAAAGGAGGCACAACCAGTCAGGATGGTACTCAGCCTCACTTATTGATCATAATCCTAAGTTTTCAGTTGATATATATATATATCGAGAATAACCTTAAAAATCCTCTTCATCTCTGCGTAATTCCTACCAGAGATCTATCGAAAATACTTATTCTTTTCCTACCTCTACCTTGCTTACGTAACATTCTACAATATATTAGTGTTTTTAGCATCCCATTGCTTCTGAGCATCCCTTCCTTCCATCTTTCCAGCCTTCTTTGGATTTCTCTCAACAATTGCCACTACTCCCCTATTTTTCTTAGGACTTCTTCATAAGTTTTCTCCTCAGTAGACTTAATCTTCTACATCCATCGCCAATCCCACATGAGCTTCCAATCTACGCTCACCATTCTTTCTCATGACCAGGCTTCAGATGGCTCTTTTGCCATCCTCTCCGAGTGTAAGTTAAAAGGCACCGGTGACAGAGCAACCATGTATTACTCCCTGCTTAGCTATATTCACCCAGAAACATTCTGATTATGTTCTATATTCTGTCCGATCGATTATTTAAGAGCGCTATCACATCGCGAGTCCCTCTACCTCTCCTAAAGCAGAACCGATCTTCACCTAGGGTTTCATTTGTCCTTCTCTTCAGCCCTTTACAGATGATTCTTAGGAATTCATTCGCTGAATCCGAGATCAAACTAATTGTCTTAGAGTCCTAATATTCCAATGCTTCCTTTTTATTGGAATTCTGCTTTCTTGGAATTAATATCGACCTAACAAATCTTGGGGCCATATTCCTTCATTGTAAAATCCTCGAATTTATATGGTATATTTATTAAATAATTCTCAGCCGAACTTATGTTACAATTTTTACTTAAAGATGGAAAAGTACATTCAAAGTCTCTGAAGGCTGAGAAATCAGGTTTCAGTAAACCCTAATTTATCGATCTATCGTTAACAAACTAAGAACGGTAGGGGAGGAAAGGCGATTTCTGCGTTGAATCCAAAGAAGGCAGGAAAGGTGGACGGAAGGGGTACTCAGAATTAATAGGTTGTTGAGGGTTGTGATTGAGGGTGTAATGTTGGATAATCGAGATAGGGGTAGGAAGACAGTAGGGATAGAATGATAGGTGGTGGGAAGTATGCAGATTTGAAGATAGATTAAGGGAAATTCGAACCTGAGACTCATCAAAAACCTACCTTAACCTATTGATTACCCTTCATCATCATAGTAAACATATTTCCGTTAATGAATAAATAATGAATTTTCTGTTACTTTTGTTTGTTTCTCTTTCTGTTGGAAATATATGCTGGAAACACATCGGTATCCTTAGTGCACTTTTTTCTGAAAAGTCTGTATAAGAATTTGTGGAGTGGCCAGAGATCATGTCAACTCAAAAGGCATTTTTAAAAGTTTTTATTTTAAACGGTTAACTCAAATAGTTTCAGGGCTTCTTTATTATGAAGAATATGGAAATATATATTCCATTGGCATTGTAATATTTATAATATATATATAAATATATTCTATACATATTTTATACTATTAATATAATGTTCAGTTAAGCATAAGTGACTATATTCCCTTAATTATGATAAGAGGTTATATAACTCCTCTTGGATGAACACTAGCTTTACATTAGTCATGACCGTTTATAAGTAACATCACAAATTTGTATTGTCGATAGAAAAAACTAATAGAGGAGAAATATCTACGTACGATGAAAATCGTACGGGAAAATCATCTGCAGAAATTTTAATGCATGTGAGTTAGAGATGGGCGATTTCAAGGAATGATTCGATTCGAATCTTATTGTGTGAATCGATTCAATCGAAAAATCGGATCCGCTAAATCGATTCGAATCGGAGTTATCACTGAATCGAAATCGTAACCGAATCGGATTCATAACGAAATCGGAATCGTAGTTGAATCAGAATCGTAACTGAATCGAATCGGAAAGGAAACGAATCGAATCAGAATCCGTTCACAATAATCCATTCAAAATAATCAGGAATCGTATTAAAATAAACGATTTCCGAGTGAATCTAATCGGAATCGCCCATCTCTAATATAAGTGCATTTTAATGTAAAATATGCACCAAATAAGAGTACAATCCAAATATCCGATTTGACGCTTCCTCAGTGCTCCCCCAATTGACTTTCTTTGCCAGTCTTGTCGTTATGTTCTTAGTTTTTGTGGTTGACCTCTCTAGATGAACTTTCGCATTGTGGCATGGGCTCAGTTTTTTTGTATATTGTCTTAATGAGCACTCACTATTTTTAGCGATAAAGGCGTTTCACCCTACCGCTTCCATGGTAGAATTCCCGAGTGATTTCGCCCGAAAGTCTCCGGATGTGACGGCTATTTTTTTCACTGCTCCGGCCGCATAACCCTGTTCTCCCGCCCCTCACCCCCGCCCACTTGGACACGCCGCCGCCTCGCTCGGACGCCGCGATTCTCCACCCACGCCTCCCCGACGACACGCCCTTCCATCCTCGCCGCTCGCCCCCCCCCCCCCCCATTTCTCCTCAAAAGGAGGCTTTAATCGAAGGAGACAAACACTCCCCCGAGTAACAAACCCCAAAAAGGGCCGAACCTCCCAGG
>WURS02329968.1:0-18027 GCA_011762765.2 Rhinocypha anisoptera
CTGGAGAGAAAGAGAGAGAGATAGAGAGAGGGAGGGAGAGGTGGGCGGGCCCTGGAGGAGGCAATTACTGCGCCTTTATTGTCTTGATCGGAAACTAGACCACGGAGGAAAAGGGAGCAAAAATTTAATCTTTTCCATGCTTTCCTCGTTTTAAAATGCTTTGATCGCCCAGGGAACGACGATGAATATGGATTGTTGCTCGCATCGGGTCTTGCTGTACTTTTTCTCTTGGGCATATTTTATTGAGCACTCCGGTTTATCAATAGGCCAATAATACAAGAAAGTGACTATCAGTGTCCTACCCTTAAATTCCGCATATGGATTCCATAAATCGATTATCATAGGAGTCAATGCGATGGACTTAATACGTCTAGCCCAGCAAAACTGAATGCATCCATTACAAAAGGAACTAAATGCAATTGTCCGTGACCATTCTATTCACATTATTGGGTGTAATCGCAGGAAATATTACTTCCAGGCTTATGTAAGAGGATTAAAACTTTTAATCCCACATTTCAATTAGTTTCTGTCCTTTATCGAGGGATTAGGAGTCTAAGCGATTTCGCGGTCTGGAGCAACAGAATTAATCATAAGCAATCCGTTAAAAAAATTAAATTATATTATCAGAAAGATCTGCAGAAAGTCACAACAGGATACTAACCGTAATTTGTTTCGCTCGTGATGTCGTGTGAAAATAATTGTTTTCTTTTTGCGGATCGGTAAAATTTAAAAAATTTTCATCTTATAAAAATTACTGCTAAAGTCCATTCAGTTTTACTATAGATAGAGCCTTTCTGTATATTCGTCGAGGATATGGTATTCTGCTAGATGTTACATTTTTCCATGGATTAGATTTCATGCTGACTTTTCAGCCGTGTCTGTTTGTATTATTTTCTGATTCAAGAGGAAACTTCGTGCATTATAACCTAATTGTCCCACATTCATCTTCAGCCTATATCTAAAGTAAGTCTAATTTTAATACGCTGACATTATAACGTTTTTTGAACAGTGAAAGAAATGAATAAAAAATAATTTAACTGAACATTGAGCGTTCACATGGGTTCACCCACAAATATTATCCAAGGGGAACATCCTGTTTAATTTAAGGGATTTTTTCGGTTTAATGAAATGTATTCGTCTCTATAGGGGAGTCTTTTGCGATAATAAAAAGTAAACATCTTATTTTAAGCAACAGAGGAATTCATTTTGAAGTAACAAGGAATTGCAACGAACACCCGGACGAATAACTAAATGTTTTTGTCACTTGATTTATAGTTAGTAACGTTTAAAAATTATTACACCCAAATTAAAAGTATGTGCACATACATTTACAATTCCTTGAGGAATTATTCAATCATCGTGTCTTCTGATTATTTATTTTTAAATCCCGTCCTGTGTCTTAGGCTTTACACTATCGTTTCGGATAACCGTGTATTACCCCACGGTACCTTTCTTGGTCCTGGTCGTTCGAAGATATTGAAGATTTTTTTAATCTTGAGAAGGACTCTATACAGTGTCTTACTTTCATATAATAGGTAAAAGTCTTTCAATAAAGAATTGCATTTTAAGTTAAATAAGGAAAAAATTTTCATGAGAACTATATGTACATTCTTTGCTAATAGAGATTTTTTATATAATTTCCAATCCATTTCAGAATTAGTTAATTCTCATTTCTTTTATTTAACGATTAACCATAAAAGTAATTCCAAATTTCGTCAAAGTTTACAACATGAAAAGAAAGGCTGACGAGAAACAATAATCGTTTCCCTGTATTCTTTTAAGGGTTTCAAAAGAAAAGAGAGATGGATATTTGTAGTAATTGGTCAATATATGTTTTAGCTCGGGTGAGTTTAAATGGCGCTTGTCTGCTAATAGTCCGTCCCCAGATCGCTTCGGACCCATTTAAAATATTGTATTTGTTTATTTATTTGGGAACTTGTTTAGACGTTGATTTTTTTACAGCGGTTCATCTTATCTATAGGTCACGAAAGTGGAATAACGACTAGTTCTGTCAAATTGACTAATGGAAAGTTAGAAAAATGGCCTCAGGATTGGCACAAAAAGTTCCATTCAATTTCTCTACAATAGATACTTTTTTTAATCGGAGGCTTTAATTGAGGATAATAAAAAAATATATAATAGTTCATCGATCAAGTGGTCTCTAAAGGTGGATCAATAATCCTTGGTTCGATTTTCCGCCTAGGAAAATTTCTGTTTGAAATTAGCTTGTGTCCATGTGTTATTAGATCAATTTCTCTTGTTTTATTGCTTCTTCTGTTAGCATAAATAAATACACGTCGTTTTATCTAATTAGTTCTTCCAGACTGACGAAGGGGCAAGCAATTCCCGGAATATTTCTTTATTATGTAAGTCTTTCTTTATTAAGTATTTCTATCTGTTGTATGTGTATAAGTGTGTTCGTGTTTGCTGCTCTGTCTGTCTGTTTGCTGCGTGTCTGAGTTTTCCTGAAGTATATATTATATATATATATATATGTATATATTGTGTGTGTGTCTGTGATAGATACATACATATCTATATAATTATATAATTTTATAAAATTATTAATGTTCGTGTATTTTTATTCATGTACATGAAATATGCGTCATCCTTGAAGACACATCGTATTTGTATCGCAAGGCCTAAAAATAAGTTTCAAGATGAAAGAAATGGTCAACTTAGGTGTTCTACTGGTATGTGGATTTACGATGGACACGCTATCAAGCACTACTAAAGATTGTCCTCCTTTTTCCTCCGTGGCGATAAATTCTCCCTCCCTCCTCTTGATAATTCTCACATTCGTCTTTCCTCTCTTCTTTGTGTTTCTCACGGCCGCTTCCCATCCTCTATTGCTAAGACCACAATTTCCTTTCTGTCCATTCTACTTTCTTCATTCTTCATCATCAATGGCTTCCATTCACTCCTATCCTCAAAGAATCGGTTTCTGATACATCATTGGTCATTGATTCCCTTCTCCTTTCTATGCGCTCCCTTCCATAATTCCAATATCCTTCTTTGGTCTTTATTGTTTTATTACGGTTTAAAAAAAATGTATTCTAAATGACAGACATAGATCTCTACATCCTCCTCCTTAGATATCAGATATGTTTCCTGTATCACGTTATTCTCTCGCATGTCATTCATTTTATTTTTGCGTGCCCTGCTCTCCATTTTATTACATTCTGCAGCAATTAAAAGGGATTGAGCGACTGATTGATCAAACCCTGGGCATCGAAAAACTTTACGAATCACTAAGTTTACTGGCAATTTTTTCTTTAACCTCCGGGTCTTCCTTCTGGCCTACGTACCTGCGCTCTGTCTAATTTTAATCATCACGTTCACCGCTGAGACCAATGATTTGAGTAGAGGTATTATACCCACGGACAAGCCTACGGTAGCTTTTAGGTACTCTTTTAAGGCATTAGCGTTAAAAATATATATAATGAAACATTAATTAAAATGTCTTTAACGGAAATAATTTCCGTCATAATTAAACCACAATCAGTTCCAGACAAAAAAAGAAAAAATTAAAAAAGTTGGTAGAAAAAGAAAAAGTTGACCAAATGTTCCTTTGGCGTTCAAATAATTTTAGCAGGTTTTTAAATTATCCACCTTGGATTTTCTTTATTATTAATTTGACTGATTAACATCAGTAATTACTTCATTTATCTCTTAATTTTCATGTAATAGTGAATTTTTAAAATAATAATTATATATTTTAAAGAGATTCTATTCGAAATTAATTTATATCAAGAAGCAAGTCGTAAAGTTCTTCTTATATACTATTTACTATATCATTACCCAATTCTCATATCGAACTGTTTGACATTTAACAAAACCAAGTGTTATAGTTTGACTCGGTTCACTGAATAGCTTAGTGGATAAGCTATTGGACAACAAAGGAAACGTTCAGTGCCCACTCTTGAGTAAAATCACCTTGGTCGTGATTTTAAATGTGAAGTCAATTTTTAATTAGATCATTTTTTTTACATATATGTAACTGAAAATTTTAGTATCCTCGTTGGTTGTGGGTGTTTGGGTACTTGGCGGTACCGAGTTCAAGTCACGGTGACCCCTCCGCACACCAACTAGACAGTAGCTTAGTGATATACTGGGTACCAGATACCTCTACGTTGCCGCAGGCGGCATTGGGAAAGGAACTGAACCCCCACATATTATCCCCCTTGACTTGTGAATTTTAATACGCCGCTGGGCTTAATGCTGACGTGCGGTTCACGACCGCCGTAACAGAGGACTGGAGGTCTCCCTCGCCGGCTTTCGTGGGCACTTCATGGGGGTTTGTTCGTTTCGGCTTCTCTCTCTATTCCCCTTAGCCGTACGTCCCCGCCGATAAAGAACATTTTTGGGCAATCTATACATTTTTAACTATTCCATCCATGACAAAAATACTTAATTGCGACGGAGCTTTTTACGTTGCAGTCGCGGGCGACCGCCGCCTGAGTCCTTTAAATACCCAGTTGGGGGAGCCATCGTTTCATCCGCCCGCCCTACATTTTTATCTCTTCTTTTCCGGGCTTTTTTTTAAGTTTCCTTTGTCGGGTTCGACAGTTATATTCCCAACCGTCCCTCCACCCCGCCCCCCCTCACCTTCCAACCCCACCTTCATCCGAGTTGCATTTGTGCAACTCATCAGGGTGAGCGGGGGTGCTATACCTCTCCAATGAGTTGGGACCAATTTTAAACAGAGGAAGAGTATTCGTGCTAAGTGCCCTCACTCGGGTAAGTAACGTAACGCGTAATAATAACGTGTAGTGGTCATCTTAGTACATAGCGGTACTTATGTGGAGTGTTTCGTGACATCAAGATTTTTATGGAAAAATCCTCTTGTCATAATTGATTATGGTGTAAAAATTAGTTTGTTTAAACTGTCGCGATGCCCTTAATGAGCGTCGGTGTTTGCATTACTTGTGGTGTTGACACAACCAAAGGATATTTGATTAACTGTTTTCGCTGTGGGCTTCGCGTTCATAACACATCGACATGTCTGGGTCCCGCGAGGTCGGAGATACAATCTCTCTGCAATAAATAACTGAAATATTTTTGTGTTAACTGTGCCAGAATGGAAACTGAAATTCTGGATGCAACTTCCGCTGGAGCGAATGAGCCGAAATCGATTTTGCAAGTTTCCAACGCCGAGTCGATCGAGATTAAATCCTAATATTAGAGCTAACTTTATTATGTTCGAAACTTGTTTAACTGAAGCCGTAGATAACTGTAACCAAATCGATGCTATTTATACTGACTTCGCAAAAGCCTTCGACGTGGTTAATAATGATATCCTATTAGATAATTTGAAATATTTCGGTTAAATTAAGAGAAAAAATAAATTTCATCCACCCCCCATTTTATTTCTTCTTTTTCGAGCTTATTTTTAAAGTTCTCTTTGTCGGGTTCGACATTTACATTCCCAACCCCAAACCCCGCCTTCGTCCGCACCGCAGACCGACAGGGACGAGAGAGAGAGTACTTATTTATGCCAGGGTACTCTCCCACCCCTATGGCGGTCATCCAACAAGTATCCATCGCGGAGGCTGCCGCCAGGGGACACTGCGGCCGCTGATCCGCCGCTGCCCCCTGCAGCCGCCGCCTCCTGCACCTCCCGCACCCCTTGTCATGCACCACCGACCTACCTCCTCTGCCCTCTCATATCCATCCATCTATCCAAACCCCAACCCCCTACCCCCCGCTTATACTAACCGGCGAACCACGCCAAGTCTTCACTCCCCTCTAACCTCCACCCCGCACCACCCAGATGGGCAAGGGAAAAGACATTTATTTTTTGTTTTTATAGGAGGAACGATGCCTTTTCGTCTGTCTCCAGTTCCTCTGATGCCGATCTCATGTGTGTTCACATTGAACATAAGAACATGACGTAAGAACTCAAGAAATTAAGAGTTGAGCATATGCGTGGGAACTCAATACGCCTTAACATAACTCAAGAACTTAACATAACGCGAATGACGGCCCATGTTCATCTTTTACGTTATGTCCTTAAGTTGCCCAATCACGACGGAGAGTGAGTTCTTGAGTTATCCAATCACAAGCATTCGTGGCTTGCACACTAGCTCCAGCAGTGGCCAGAAAGTGAGGTACCAACATAAACAAACCACAAACGAAATATGGAGTCCGTGTTAATTGATTCAGTGAAAAAATGAAAATTACTTTCGCAACTCAATTCCGAGCTTCACCGCAATTATTTGCGTCAGTGTCTGTTTATAGACAAAAACGAGGGAAAGTAGAAACATTCTCATTGGTCAACATAGAGAATGAATTACGCTATCTCATTGGCTGAACTCTGTAGACATAGGGCATTGTGAACGATAAATGATTTAGGGCTTAAGTTATGTCTAATTTACGTCCGTAAGTTATGTTCTTATGCTCAAAGTGAACCGGCCTTTACTCCTGCAATGTGGCGGCAGCTGGAATTGTACCCTCGTCTAGCCAGCCTTCCCCTCGCGATTACATTCCCGCGTGGTGTGGCCCCATTAAGAGTCGCGCCTCCTCTTTATTCGCCTTTGGAGAGAGTAGTCGTCGGTAGGTGGCTGGTGTGTAGTCTGTGCTATGGGAGGGTGAGTTGTGGTGGTGCAGGGGCTGGTGAGGAACGGAAGAGGGGCATGAAGGTGGCGGGGGAGGAAAAAAAAAGGAAGTTTGCCGTGTGGAGGGGAGGGGGGTTCGCTGGTTAACAGGGTCATTCCGTTTTCTGCGCAAAAGTGTCGAAGCGAGCGTGCTCTCTCGCGCGCGCGCGTGCGTGCGTGCTCGCAGTCACACCGCCGGTGATCCGTTTCCCGCTAAAAAGTTTCGATCTTTTCCTCACCCTGGCGTGCGTTGTTCCCCGAGGGGGAATCGCTGCACGCTTCAAACGGTGTTTTGACGCAGTGCACTTTTTTTTTGGAAACGAGTTGACGGTGTGAAGAAAGAAAAAAGAAGGAAGAAGCAAAGATACAAAGTATGCGTCCCGAGGTTTCCTGGAATGCACTGTCTCCATTTGTTGACGGAATTGTTCGCCAATCGGAATCGTTCGGACTGATTAAAAAATCGTGTTATATATGTGCGTGTGTCCGTTCCAAAATGGAAAGGGTTAATGAGAGGGACCCTAAATAAAGATTTGGAGAAAAGATTAGTGAATACCCTAATATGGAGCGTAGTACTATATGGATACGAAACCTGGTCCATGAGGAAGGATGATGAGCATAGATTGGAGGCTTTTGAGATGTGGGTTTGGCGACGGATGGAGAAGGTGAAGTGGACGGAGAGGAAAACGAATGAAGAAGTTTTGAGAATGGTATAAGGGGCGGAGAGTCGATCGCTGCGTGAAATCCAAGGAAGGCAGTAAAGGTGGATGGAAGGGGTGCTCAGAGGCAATGGGTGGTTGAGGTTGTAATGGAGGGTAGATAGCTTGGTAAGCGAGGTAGAGGTAGGAAGAGTATAGGGATTGTAAACTGTATGACAGCTAGCAGAAGTTATTCAGATTTTACGAGGGTTTAGATGAAGCTAGGTAGTTATAATCTGAAGTTCATTAAAAACTAACCTTTACCGGTAGATTACCCTTCATCATCATCATATAAAATCAAATCACTCTCAAGTAAACTACTGAACTGATTTCATTCTCTTAATCAGATAGCTTTCTTTATTGCCTTCGGAATGTGTTTGTGTATTTCTGCCACTGTTCCGTATCCTCGGTCCCCGCGGCTACCCCGATTGCCTGTTATCTCTCCCCTCCAAGTTTGCATCGGAAAACAAAGACTTTCCCAGTGAACAGGAGGGAAGATTATTAACAGTGCACCGGAGGTGGCGACAGGCCATATCTGACGAAGGGGGACCAGCCGAAGCTTGGAAAATGCCGCTCAGGTGAGCGACAAGTGTAACTTTTTTTTATTTGATCTCCGTTGGGAAGTGTTCCCTTTTTTAGTATTATTTTAACTGTCGAATTTTCCAATGATTTTAGAGATAAAAGGTGAATTACCCTCCCTGCTTCCCTAATACGCAAACGGAAGCTCATTTCAATATGTATTCCAAAGGACAGGCAATGTAGTATGCTCAGGAAATATTGAAAACAAATACGCCAAGTTTTATGTTCGCAAGGCTCATTACGCTGATGTGAGACCTATAATGAAGTGTATACCCTGAAAATTCATTTTAATATTCCTAGTAGAATGTAGGTTTCAAAGGAAATTTTGTGTGTATTTTATTTGACTCCGGATATGTCTGCATTCCATTATGCTGTATTCGTGTTTCTCCATTCGATGAGCAGTCACCCAAGAGGAGCTGTCACCAGAAATCCAGAGAAATACCAGGGAGGATTTCACTTATGCGAGTTACAATGGAACACCAATAAGTTTTAGCACAGTTAAGCAAACATTTTCTGTTTCAAATAGAGATTGTGTTACAGGGACCATAATATTCTCAGCGACCGTTAGATATGACACGATATAAGTTCTTGTGAGATACATATATTTAAATAAACGGGACTCAAATATAATTATCATTTTAGAAGTATGTTAATAATTATAATTTATTTAAAATCAGATTAAATTTTGAGAGAGCTGGGTTAAACACAAATTTGAAGGCTTTCCCTGGTGAACGCTTGATTAGTTGATGAGGATCTGACAGGAAAATAAGCTGCATGAGGTCTTCCCGGGATAAAAATCGGATGAGTAGCTCCATTTCTATCAACGCTTCAAGGTTTGACTCATTCTTCGCTATCACCATGACAAATTGGTCCTCAGAAAATTCACAGAAATGGATTTCCTCACCCGAGTAAAGATCTGAGACTTCATTAAATTATTATTTAGATAGTCGACCATAAAGGGATTGTTAGAAAAAGTTAAGGGATATCAAAATATAAACTTAATACATTCATTGAACTGGTTGATCCCCGTTCATGGACAAATATTCGTTATCGATTGAATAAATTTGAATTGATACTTAGTTTTTCAATACTTTGAAGGTAAATAGCACCGATTTCTTCATATCAGAACACGGCGTCGTCAGTCGATGTATCTCCATAAAACTGTTCACGTGGTCGTTTTGTACTAATGAAGGTATGTTTTGGGAATGATTTACAAAATGAAACCAATGGACTTTATCATAAACGGAACGCTTTTAAATGAAATGGCTTGTGAAAAATTATATACCAGGAAATTTTCTTTATAGACACAGATGTATCAAAAAGAGATGTTTTTCCTTCGTGAAGAACTATTATCCCATCTAAGAAGAAAGCATTATAAGGCACTTGATGAATAAAATATTCACGAGCCAAAATTATGAGTTGGATGATGGACATTATTAATTTATTGGATTTTTTTTGAGTTTAAGAAAGTTCATCATCATGACTTACCAAACCAAATAGCATTTCCCTAAGCTATTCTATTCATTACATCTTGTCTCTTCTGTCTCTAGTGATAGTACTGCTTAAATAGAAAATTTCTTCGTTATCTAAGGTGATAACAAAACAAAAGAAACATGAAAGTTTTTCAGATCTATCTAAGCCCTTAAAATTGTAACTCTCAAGGAAGACAACATGCATATCTATGCTGTGATTATGTCGTCATAGATTGATTTTTAGACGCTCACTTTTCTTCGACCCATGGATGAACTGCTAAATTGATATCTTATTTCCCACATTAGTTGCTCAAGATCACTATTTTTCTACTCTCATTCACTCAAATATTTGTTTGGAAAATTTCAGAAAATTGGATGAAAAATAATTACGTCATCCTCCATTAAATATTTAGTTCATGGAACTAGTAATTTTCTAGTTCAATGTCTTTCAGATATTTGCGCTGAATTTTTCTGAAAATACAAACAAAATTGGTATTTTTGAAGTTATCTTGGAATCAAATATTTATCTTGAAAGATAGTCGACTCTGGATACGTCTGTTTCTTTATATTCGGATTGATTTTGTATACTCGGTAAGATACTCGGTAAGATTTTGTATACCCAGATTCTTCAAGGAAAAAAATGAAACATGCAAAGGAAGATCCTTAAAGACGTTACCCCATTTGGAACATAATTAAAGAATGGGAAGTTAAGGGATAAACAGAGCAGAGGTGCCACCTGGATTTGAACACAGGCTTCCTGTTTATAATCACTGCGTTATTAAAGCCGCCATCGGTTTTAATTTTCCATAAAGTTAGAATATATTTTATATTGAATTAAGCATCGGAGATTAATTAATTTAAGTAGTTTTGAATAAGTGTTAATCGAGAAATTTAATTTACAAATAAATATTTAAAATCTTGAAAGGGATGACCTGACGAGTAAACTGGTGTTCAGAGATAAAAAGCATCAGAGAAGACCACTGCATTAACAATTTCAAACTACTTTCTGGTAATTACTTCAGTAGAAGAGCCAAACAACGGTAATGTACCTGGCATTAAAACTGTAAAAGAGGAAGAAAACGTAAAAACTCGCAAGAAACTCAAAAATAGGAAAATATCGTCAAGCGCGGACAAAATATGGAACGATTGTATTGAGTGTGGAGAGAGAAGGCTTGAGCAAACTATCAGCGCTATTAAAAAATAATTATAACAGGACAGAAAGTTCTACAGGAATGAAAAGGATGCAGAGCCTTTAAGTAGGGTCTTTTAAAAAAAGACGAAAGAAAGGTCCATAATAAGGATCAATCATAAGGAATAACCTTGAAAGTTGAGTATTAAAGTTATTAACGAACATTTTAACCTCAGAAATTAGTTGAGTCTCGCCACTTCAAGGGTAGCAAGGCTTTAAAAAAAAACAATCACTGACACAATCTTCGTCCTTCGTCAGATTGTCGAGAAATCGTCAGACTACAATACTCTAACCTTTCTTTGTTTCCTTTACCTTACCATGGAATTCAACAGAGTCTAACTGCAAGATATCACATAAATATACAAATATGCACATACGCAAGATATCACATACAGAAAGAAGGTGCAATCAGAGTACATAAACATAATAGTAGACTTCAACAGGAACAAAACCACCCAGATAGGAATAAAACCAGCTAAGAATACAAAAGAAACCAAAACCAACGTACTGACTCCTGAGAATGAGGACGATCTACAACGCCTTCTATTTTCCATCAACCAAATAATTACTAAATATATCATGATTATGTATAAATCCGTGGCCGTTAGTATAGAATCTTGACGTTGCCAATTAAATATTGAAAAAACTCCAATTGAACAAGTAATGTATTTTGACTCATCGAGAAACAAAATTTATTGTTAAGGAAGGCTAGAAACAGAAATGGGGAACACAGTGAATAAGGACGCCTAAAATTTATTTGGAAAAACAAAAATACGATTTGCAAATGACGCATATACATAAAATCCGCCAGTTCCATTATGTCATACGATGCGTATTTAGTCCCTACGATTTTAAATCTTCGTATGGCTTAGCCAACATTCTACCTCGGTCCTTTTACAGTTATCAACAATCCATGACTTTTGCGTGTCATTTCCACCCATTCTTCTTGCCTCTTTTTGATTTTCCGTTGTAAGTTCATCTCCTCATCTAACAAGGTTAACACTTATTCCTTTATTTTTCTCTAATTTACCTTCTCCATTATTCGCCAAACCCTAGTCAAAACTTCTCAATGTTCGTTCATAATATTCGACTGATTTAAGCGATCAAATTGGTGGATATTTTCCAAAATAGAGAAATCGGCTGGAAACTTAAACGTTTCATCCGAAAACTCTATTGTACATGACTTAGGCCGAGTAGGTAATGGTAGCAGACGCAATATTTGGATCAGGATAGGTACGGAAACTAGTTAAGCCATTCAAATTCGGCCAAATACGGTTAAGCAATAGTTAGTCATTCAGCCAAATCGACTGCATAAATTGTTGAGCGCATTTCAGAACTAATGGAAGTGCTTTGAGGCATTACAAAGTTAAAAAACTAAAACAATGGCATATTTTAGATACATAAATATAAAGTCAGTTTAAAATATTTGCTTAAATAGGCAGTGTCTTTCAGGAAAATGTCGTTAATAGCAGGGATGTTAGAAAAGAATGGGATGATTTTCGATGTTTGGGTAACATCACATAACATATATCTACCCACTTGACGAACATTTTTAATTCATTAATTCATATCTAGTATTGTGTATGAGTAAACCGACAAAGTACACATACGTAAAATCCGTATATCAAGTACTTGATAAAAATCTGTCCTTATCGGCTGGTGAATGCACGTATATACTTATCTAAATCGATAAACTGATAAATCGTCAAGTAAATCAATCACGTAGCAAAATGTGATTCCTTGAATCGTTGAAATTCAGACATAATTGAGAGTTTTTCGACAAGGAAATAAACATTTAACTCTATTTTAACTATTCCCTAAAAATCAAAACCAAGGGATATTGCAATTTAATTTGATGAGATTTGAAAAAGATTTTTGGTGACATGAGATGGAAAACGATATTTAAGTGTGAACAAAGTTGAAAGTAAAATTACTGAGAGTAATTTCTATTATTTGATTAGGCCTTAGTTTTTTTATTTAGAAAAAAGTGATACATATGAATCAAAACGACGAAATTCTACCATAATTAAGTTAGCTTTAGGATTACGCTTAAGGTAACAGTAAAAACATTAAGGCAAATACATATGTATATAAATAATAACGAAGCGCAAAGATATAAAAATAAAAAAAATTCAGCTTAAACACCTATAGATATATTATAACTCATCTCCACATTTTTCCCTAATGAAGGCTGCTAATAACGTTAAAGGGATAGTCAGCGTACGCTTGACTTTCGACTTAACCAGTGTTTTGAAGAGAAAATGTTTTTGACGTTGAGGCGACTATGACTACAGCTGGTCCGATGTCTCACGTCAGGCTGCGCCGCCCCTCGGGGATAGCGCTCTCTCCGCTCGTGGCTTCATTGTCACAATGGAAGATATACCGAGTTAACTCAGCGAGTCTCAGAAAATGTTTTATAAAACTACCAAATTGCATAGATCATCTGATGACCAAATATTTATGAAGTTCATTAATAATAGAACCACTACAATGCAGATAGTTTAGGTACCAATCAGATAAGTATTACAGATTCAGGCCTGATTCAGTGGAATGAACTCATAATGGAATAAAGATTCAGCAATTTTCCAAAAAATAAAATTTTATAAGACTGTTTAGGTACCAAACAGGTCTTCTACTAAACTGCCTACAATAGTATGTCTGCCATGGACGGATAATTCTTCAAACAAAGCTGGATGCTCATATGGACATTCCTTCTCGATAGAAGAGATTGTTTTTATTTCGTGGTTAGAGAGAGAGAGAGACAGCGGTCTCGGCAGCATGCCTGCAGCAATGGTCATCATTTCCATGCACCGGCTGAAATGGCACAATTTTTCTCAGCATTGAAAACCACTATCCCAGATGTGCCATTTCATGCGCAAATTCCGGTGACTCATTTGTAGTAAACAAGTTAAGTTCCACACCGGATTACAAATTTAGAGCAGTAAAAACTTTCCGCTAGTACTTCTGATTTGCTACGATCCACTGATGAGTTATATGCGACTAAACTTCCCTAATATTGCAGGCAGATGAATTTTGATTGAATGCTTGGAGCGGAAGATAATTACTGCGGATGGGAAATTAAAAGAACAAAGATGAAAGAGGAGTAATAGTGTCATACAAAACAATCTTTAAGTTTTGAATTTATATATTTATTACTCCGCTTATTTACAATTTAATTTTATAAATGAAGCAACCGTAATTGACCTTGATTGTCTGATTGGCATTATTACATATATTAAATAAAAAAATAATGAGTTTCCACCGTGTTGCGAACAAGAACTATACGGAATTCATTATTGGTCACAGCTATTATTGGACATATTTCAAATGAGTTTCAATATTTTTAGCACCAGGTGGGACACGTCTAGAACGCTCGCGTCAACTTTTCCTTATGATCAGGCAAGAACTTGGTAATCCTCATGGGAGAATTTTTCCAATGCAGGTTCGATTTTGGTTCATAAAGAGCAACTAAAATTTACGCTTCATTAAAATGTGGTTTTAAAAAATGAATAGAGAAAAAACCCTGCCATTCCAGGTGAACATGGCTGGTAAAAATGATTCTTAAACACGTATCTAAGTTTAAAATCTCTTACTTCTTTCATAGAATATGACCATTTTAATTCGTGCTTGGGACAAAAAAATGGATGTCATCGAAGTGGCGACAATTGATTTTGTGATGAGTGATGTCTACTATAACCAATCTCTTCGCGAGGAGAAATCTTGAAATCGAAATAATCTCGGAGGTGTGAATCGGGGATTCTGAGACACTTATTGGTGACGATACAAGAATGCGTTGTGGTACACGCTTACTCAAAGCCGAAGCACGAGGTTATTGTTCTCACTGATGAATTATCACGAAGTGTATTTTAAGGGGGACGATCACGGAGTGCGATGTTTTAATTTGACAGAGGGGAAAAAGCTGGACTGAGATAACGTTCGAAAAATGAACACAAGGGAAGAATACTTTTGGCATCCTAGATAAGCTAATCTTGAGACACGGTCTTACAGATAAACAACGAAAAACCCAGTTTTCCGAAGATAATAATCGACCTTTGATGAAAAGCGTTGGAGTGAGACAGACGAGTGACTAATTGAATCTCACCTCGCTATTAATTATAACTCTGTGCCATCGATGAGCTATCCCTCATACAATGGATGTTAAGCCCCGTATTTAGATGGATCGAATTCCCAATTTGAATGACAGATTGGTAGGTAATTGCTAAGTCAAATTTATCGACGAAGTTGCTCTGAAGCGCTTCAACTGCTGAAGCTGCAAGTCCTTCAGCGGAATGTCCAAATTTGTTCAGTGACTTGTCTCACCGCAGAAGAAAAGTATACTTTATACTTTGGAGGGAGAAATAGACTACTAGCCGCAAGCTTCCAGTTTCGAATTCCTGGTGAAATGTATCAACCCATGTGAAACTTAAATACAGAGTCTACACTTCAATGAGATCAGGTGCCCATTTATATTATTGCCACTACTCTGCTCTATGCTAAATTTTGAGCCTGTTTGCTTTTTCACGTACTCCCTCGGATTCCGTTTAGGTTTTTTGGAGTCTGATCAAGTGAGACTGATCAAGCAATATTATCTTCTGCTCCAGATGGATTACGATTCCACCAGCATAGTTTAGGACAGAGTCGTTAACTTAGATGGCAGAATTAATATGGCTGGAAATGTATAACTCAACAATCGGTGAAGTACTTATGAATAACTATTGCCTGTATTAGGGTCCCAGCATACGAAATATTTGTGGAGGGTCAAATAAAAAATTAGCTTTGTTTAGAGCGTGCTTACAATCACTCGTGGAAATCCATTTGGAATATGAGCGTAGGAGACCCATCCGAAAAGAACCTTTATGAGTTTCAGAGCAGGGCAGCACGATTCATAAAAAAATGATACGATTGAGATCGTAAAAGCAATGGTTAAAGAACTTATTTTGGAGTTGTTAGAGTGAGGGAAACTTAATGCTAGATTAAATTCATCAAAACACATAGAGCCGATGAATTGGGTTGTGAAATTCAGTCAATTATTCTTAACCCAAACTACAAGGTGCATTAAAGTTGTAAAGCCTCCAATTTTATTCTCAGGACTGGAAACAGATAAAAAACATGCGGTTTATTTTAAAATGAGCGGGCACTCTTTGTCAATGCGTGACTGAGATGGCAGCACTGTACGACAGACAGAACCTCTAGCGGCATCCGTGAGAATGAGTACTGTTTTCGTTACTTAAAATGGCGACGTTTTAGTTACATGACCAGCGTGTAATCATTCGTGGTGTGACACTTATTGATATCCATCGCCAGTTGAAGGAGACAAGTGGTGATGGAGTCATGGATGTGTCAAAAGTTGTTGGAGTCATGGGTGCGACAGTTTAAAGAAGGCAGAACATCATGTGGAAATGAACCAAAACAATCTCGGCCTCGCACACCGACAGCGATTTCCCGGTGGTCAAAACAGACTCCAAAAGAAGCCTTCACCGCGGCCATAGAATCATGGCGTCGACGTTGCGAAAAATGTGTACGGCTGCAGGGAGATTTCGTCGAGAAGTAGCTCAAGTTTCATTTTTTTAAGGTGAATAATTAGTAAGAAAAAAATCGGAGGCCTTATAACTTGAATGCGCCTCGCAAAAGGTCTCATTTTTGAGTCCCTGTCTATCGGAGCGTGTCTATCCGGTGCTTCCAGGCGTCCTTGCTGACGTTTCCAACCGATTCGCTGACCTCGGATTCGCCGGATTCTACCAGGACGCCCGGGAGGCACCGCTGGTCGACTATTCCGCCCCGTACACGTCCGCCGGCCTCTCCTTCCTGGTGCCCCGGCCGAGGTCCCCTGCCGTGCCCCGGTGGATGTCCCTCGTGAAACCCTTCGACCCCCTCTCGTGGGCCGTCGTGGGCGCCATGCTGACCGCCGCCGCGCTCTCCATGCGACTCCTAGCGTGGGTCGCGTTCAGGGTACTGCCCTCCCCCGCCGCGGCCTACGCCAGATACGCCCGCCTCCCGGACTGCTTCCTCCACGTCGCCAGCGTCATCGCGCAGGTGCGTGTTGTTGCCATGCAAGCCGTCACCCTTATATATTACGGGAGTGTGGTGAACCATGCCAGACATGCATACATAAGATGTAATTCACATTGAAAGAAACTAATTATATGCAATGTTTCAATGGCAAAGAATACGCTTCATTAGGAAACAGAGTAAATTAACATTTAATTAAAAAACATGCAGGATAAAAACAAAATGTGCATATATACACTAACTACCCTACTATTACCTCAGAGAGTGTGATCATATTTATTTTGGTCTGTAATTGTACGAGGAAAAAAGGACATCTTTACATTTACCCGTTCGACAATCGATCTCCCTGATTTAACGTGCGTGATCCGATCTACCGTGGTGTGCACTGACGCGTGGCACTTCGGTCGTCGTCCCTCCCGGGTCGAAAGTCTTTTTTTTTTTTTGAGGCTTCTAAAAATTCTTGTACTGTCGCGGTCTCATTCCAAACACTCTTAGTACTTTATATCGTTACAATGGGGCGACCAAGTAGGAAGTGGTGTGTTGAATTGTGGGCGCGTCGACGTAGGGCTCGGACGATTCGAACGTTAACCTTGATGATTTGTTTGATATGATTTGCGCGTAATGAGCCTTTAATAAATAATCTGACTTTCCTTCGAGTATCTTTGATTAAATATTCCGATTTTAGAATCTTAAATCCGACGCATATAATACAATAAACATAATTAATTAGAGTTAAGTTATTTCGACTTAAAACTCATCGAAACGATTGCCTTTCAGTTTATATAACTTGTCCCCCATAAATATATTTGTGTTACTTTATTGTGCACCTTGAGCACCTTATTCTTCATTTACTTTTGTTTCATCGAATTTATCTCATGTAATTTAATTCCAGCAAAGTTTGGTTCTTTGTTACAAACATTCGTTCAATGTTGAAGTTGGTCATGTCACAGGGTAGGGCGTCCTGTTATGACGATTTTTTTTCGCTTTGCTTCAAGGAAATGGAATAGACGTGATACCTTCGGCCGTGGTACTAATATATATATATTAGCCGTGTAGATGTTGAGAACAAAAATAAGATACACCAGTGAAACGTGATGTCAGAGAACGAAGTCCCAAAGAAACCAGGGACAAAGTGGACAACGGACAGAAAGAGAGTCCACGGAGAGATAATGAGAGAGGTGTGGAGGATGAGGAAGGAGTCGGTTGCTTTGCGTGATCCGGCAGGGTCTATTTGCAACTAATAATAATAATATATATATAGTAGCACATAGAAAGTCTTGGTGGCGACAGAGCGCAATTCACTTAAGGCAAACTTAGTCTTTCTCTTTCTAAGTATCTATATACTTAGAAAGAGAAAGACTTCATTCGTATATGTAGTCTTTCTCTGTATATAGAATGACTATATATATATATATCATCATCATCAGTACTTCAATCCGAAGATTGGTTGACTGCAGCCCTCCATCCTTTCCTATCAAGTGCTAGCT
>WURS02330076.1:0-18023 GCA_011762765.2 Rhinocypha anisoptera
TGTATTGAAACCCGGGTCGTGTTAAAATAAAATATCGAGTGGAATCACAAGTGTTTTTACTTACCCTACTTCATTATTATTTAACATTTCTATAATACGCTTTGAAATCTTCTGGGTGACTGTTCAACTTCACATACTTGTCACCTTCTTATCCTATTGACTGTCAGTGTCTTCTAATTCTATCGATTCTCATTTCTTGTTGTAACGTATTTCCTCTGTTCGCTTGGCACCCCTCTTCTGCAATGGAATCTGCTCTACGAACAGGCGGGATCCGAACCCGCGACCCTTCGGTTAGCCGACGAGCAGACTAACGCGTCGTGTATATGGGATGAGTGAGCCTTTCTTCCGGCCTCGTTTCGTTCAGTGGAGTCGCATGTTTCGATTTTCGAATAAAAGGTCGTCACTTCGTCCGCCGCATTGATGTCTTGTACCTAACTCTCTGGGAGCGATTGCGTTCAGTCGGCGTCTGTCCGCGGTGGATAAATTGCGTTCTCCCCTCACACGACCGGCATTCGCTTCGGAGTGTGACTCAGAATCACTCCGATTTCCGAACGCTGAGAAAAACTCTCTCCCGCCCAGGCAATAGTGACGTACTGATCCGGGGTACCCAAGATCCAACAACCCTGCCGGAGGGCGGTCCGTACTAAATCTCTTTGATTTAAGTGACAACGGACTATATCCCTCAAATAGGCCAACGGGAATGTCCTCTACTCTCATTTACACGGGCCGATGGAATCGCAGAGCTTGTTGGGTTCACTGCCGACTACGTGACGCTGAAATTAACTGGGGGAAAACATCCCGCGCATGGCAATTGACGTCGGAGAAGATTTTCATAGGTCACAGTAACACCGCAGATGGCAAAGACCCGGAATTTCAAATGCGTCACCCGTGATCACAAGTGATCAACCCTCCCAGGGTTTAAAATATTTTGCTGCTCAAGGGTTTACTTACGATGTTACTTTAGACTTCTCTTTAAAATTCTCCTCTTTGGGAGTAAATAAAAACCGCACGTCGCTTCGCAATTCTCGTCTTTAATTCCACTTTCCTCCTTACTCAACAATTCTCCTCTCCCCCCTACATGAGTACCAATCAAACTTTTTACAGTCAAACCATTTAAGATTTTTGCACAACGTCAACAACAATAAAAGAACAGGCCAGACGTTAGAAAGTATTAATTACAAGTTTTAGTGCGTTTGCGCGTCAATTCTCGTACGGAATACCTACAGGTTGTTTAGGGCTTGGCGAACGTAATGATTAAGGATAAAATATTTCATTGAACGACCTAAGGTCTGCAAAATTCCTTAATTTCCTATTATCTGACACCCATTCTGCAGGAATGAAAGTTTTAGTGTTGTGTCATTTATCATTATACTTTTTTAAACGAATGATATGCGCTAAAATGGGAAGGTAGGTTGAAGATCTGCTTTAGATGAACCACTCTTAGAACTTCAAGCGTAGAACGGTGATCAATTAAGGTGGGTGAGCATCACTGGCTGTGCCTCCATTATTTGGTCGCGATTCACTCATTTCTGCGAATAGCCAAGGAGGGGGGAACTATGAAGTCTTCGAATTGGAATCGTGGGAGTACACTTACAATAAGAGGGGAACTGATGGGACAGATATTAAAGCATGGAAAACTGCAATGGAGGGTGAGAGAGAGAAGAGATATTTTAGATAGAGTGATAGTTGGGAAAAAGTGTGGAGAGTTACAGAGTGATTTATGTTAATGCTGGTATTGGTATTTCAAATTAGTAATTCATCAAAATCCTCCCTCTATCGGTAGATTAATTTATCCCACATTAAAGTTCAATATGACAGTAAGCTCAGGTATGTTTAGGAATTCATTCATTTGTGATTTTTTCATAACTTATTTCTGCGTTCGCCTTCTTACTTATTATCTATAGTTTATGCATTCAGAGGATTTATGTTTATATTTTAGGAATTTTAATTTTATTTTTTTTCCAGAAAAGCATAATTTAGTTAGAAGAAGTATATGATTTCTTATTGAAATTATGATTAAATTCGTGTTGAGCATTGAAATTCAAACGAATGATTAGGATTAGCCGTAAATATTGAATGAAGAAATGAATTGATGAATTTAAAGAAAATGTTTTCGTAGGGGTAGCAAATCTTTCAAATAACTGTACATGAGTAAAAGAACACAGAAAAATTCATTAGAGTTCCACAAGAAATCAATTTATTGCTCAACGAGTTTCACTACACTGAAACGTCATCAGAACTTTGGAGGAATCTCAGCTTCAAACATGTCTCAAGTTTACATGATTAGTTGCACAAATAAATTGATTGCCTATAGGTATTTTAGATTTGGAATTTGAAAAATGTACACATCATGGTATGGGGGCCAGTTCCTTTCCCTGTGCCACCTGCGGTTTCTCAGGAATTCTGGTACACAAAAAATCACTCAGCGTGAGTGAAGTTGTGCAGAGGCGTCGCCTGGATTTGAAATAGGGTCAAGCCTTTCAGTAGCCAAGCACTCTACCAGAGCTGCCTAGAAGACAAGGTCTGATTGCATCAAGATCACATGATCCTGAAGTCACATTAAGTGTTCCTACCAAACTGATTGGGCACTCCTTTGGCAAAGGGCATTTTTATAGTTTTAACGTAAATATTTTATTTATTTATTGAATTTATTAAACACGCATTCTAGGTGGTTCTGGCTGTGATCACTCACAACCAAGACCCTTTTTAATGTATATAGAACTGAGGACGATTGACTTTTAGCAAAATTCATAATCATAAGCAACTGCTTTTAAAACGTATTGTGTTACCTATCTTAAATTCGAACTTATGGTTAAATTATATAATAAGTAGTTACTCTTCTTAATATTTTAGTTAAACCTAAATCTGTTTACTGGATCCTTAGCTGGTCATCTCTCAATCGTGACGAACCTATGGCAAAACAGGCGAGAAATATTTGTCAAAAGTGGCGCTAGTAAGTTACTCTTATGTCTGCTATTCTCTTCTTCGCATTTTTCTTCTGCTCGAGAAGTAATCTTCCTTCAACTCCCGTGAAAATTTCCTGATTTGAATGTGCTGTTAAACTTTTTTGGGAGTTTTCAGAGGAGATATTATTTGAATGGTAGAAGTACGTCGCGTATAACTCTCTATTGCTTGGTTTTAGATGGAGGTGTCGCAAGACGACAATCTCTGCGGCGTTTTTCGATGGGGGTGATGATCAAGTTATTGTAACGCATGCAACGAAATTTAGGATTGTGAAGCCCCAAACCGTCCGTCTTCGTTGGAATTAGATTCTAATGAAAACATGATCCCTGTAAACGTTCCACTCCATTAGTCTTCGGAAAGGTGATATTCAGTTAGGTTTTTTTTGTATTTCGTACGTCTAACCATCAGAAAAAACAAGGGAGTATGAAAAAATCGGAGACCAAAGGATTGATATTATAACTGTTGACATTGAATGTATATAATCTTCTCGAGTAAAATTTATTAGGATTAAAAGCATATCTTGAAATAATTAAAAATTTGGAATTTTCATAAGACAACATATTCTCTGTGGGAGGATTATTTAAGGAATTTCACTGTCAAACAAGAGAAGTTTTACATAAGGTAGAAGGTAAGGTGAAGGAGATAAACGGACATGTATGCAGGTTTTTAAAGGAAATAACACATGTGATCAGGTTTCATTTGACAGAAATTTGGAGAACAAACAGAAGATCAATGAATTATCTTAGAAGATATTATGGCAACCTGAGGCATTAGGCCGAAGAAAAATAACATTTTTAATTTCTCTTTCTATAAGGCTTTGGATCCATTGAAATGAAGGACAGTTACAACACAAAAAACAAGATTCACCTTTATTATTACTTGAATGCCTTAAAGAAATCAAGTGCCATAAAATTGGATCATTGGTCATTAGTTAAAATACTTTCAAGATTCAATTATTTTAAATTAAAACCAAGGATATAATCAATGAACATTCAAATATTTAACTACCACCGCTTCGTTCGTAATGCGTTACCCGTAAAAAAAATTTGAATGCGAAGGCTTTCGATCGCACTACATATGTGCGGCAAGTTTTTAATTTTGAGAGGCGTAATGGTTCACTGAGAGTTTTGAAATTCTTCCGATTAATAAGTGAATGCATCTCTATTTCACTAACATTTTCACAAGATTAAAATGTCAAGTGACTTTTTTCCATATAGTTCTTCATTATCTTCCATATTTACAACCGACATCGCACCAGCTGTCGGAAACGGTAATATTTGAGTGCGAGTTCTACCATTTTTTTTCTGGTGATGACGTCACTTGCACATTTTTTTGTTCTTGGTACTGCAGTTTGCGAGCACGAAGGATTGGGCGGTTGTTTTCCGTTGCCACTCTTCGCGCGAGCCTCCTTAGAGCACCCGGCCCACCCCACCTTCCCAGATGGCTACGCGCATTGCGGCGAGAGAGGCGTGGCAAATCCTCGAGTTGTTTATCGCCCACCTTCTCTCCGCCCCCCCTCCCCTCCCCCCGCGCGAGGCCTGCATCGTCCTGGATAAAGTAGAAACATTATTCTCCCTCCTCCATCTTCGGGTCCCACTAAAGATGGCGCCCCTAGGGATGCCACACGCATGGGAGAAGCAGCGATTTTTCTTCTCAGCTACACTCCCAATTTTCTCCTTCCACTTTTTCCAGTCCTCATAAGTGCACTGTAATTGATAAACGGTTCCGATTTCACTAGTAACATGAGTTCTCTCACGCACGCGAGGTGAATTCATAATAGATCAAAATGTGATGCAAAGGGGATCGGTTCCTATTGGATGGTGTTATTAACTGAGATCGAGTTCCAATTTCGTCGGTGGTCGAGTGGAAACCTATTAAAAGACAAAAGAGTCATCTACTTGAGCTTCGCGTAATTAGCGCTTACACCGAAATAAGAATGCAGAGAAAGAGATTTCCGTCACTGTATTGGTCCCTTCGTCTGGAATATTATATTTTTTAAAGGCTGTTTAAAAAACTAAATTAATTCATTTAGTTTTTCGCATCACCTATTTGTATCTCTAGCACACATTTAAAAAAATTGTAGTTTAATGGGAATTAATGATATTTGATCTTACCTCTTGGGACCTAAACATTGTTTTAAATTGACGCATTGGTATAAACAGTCCTATAAGTGGCATAAGTTGTATCTATGAAATATAAATTAAATGCCAGGCGAAATAGAATATTTCATGGCCATTTCGTGAACTGCTACAAATACATTTCGCTCCAATTCAGGGTCGCTCAAAGGTCATGTCTAATTAACGTCTATTAAAAACTCCATTTCGATTCTTCAAATCGATTTAACGTATTTTGACATTTTACATAAAATAACGATAATAAAATTCAATCAAATATTAATTTTCAATTTCCAAGACCCACCGGTGTAACATAATTAATATTGTATCATAAATGAGATCCTGTATCCTGAAAACAAATTTTATCGGTATATATTCGTTTCACTTTTGAATTTCGCCTTGCTCTTTCATAAATTCGTACTTTACTGAAGAAAACTGATGTTCAGGGAGAAACATGCATCCCGAAAAAGGCTCACTTCTAATTTCCAACTTACTTTATCTTTATTTTTCGTAGTGCCTTGCTTGACGTTATAATCAATTTTCCAGTTTATTAGGTAATTTTAATTGCATTAAAAAAAACTTTTTCCTGTACAGAAAATTCTCCGCGTCTATTTTGTTGGAATATCTTTTCCCACGGGAAATAAAAAGGTGGAAATAACTTCGCAATTAGCGATTTAGAGTGTCGGGAAAAATTTTCTGTAGTCACTGAGAGGCGTAAGGGGCCTATATGTTTCGCTCCACGGGAGGGCTATTCTTCGATCGGGGCAATTACACCCACACATCCGGGAACTGGAGGCGGATGAAAAATGCCCCCTCAAATCTCCGTGCCATTGCTTCTATGGTGCTCGCTCAATTCCTCCCCGCGGTCACCGCCCTCTATTGGGCCCATGATCGACGCCCACGCTCCCTCGGCAGTCCCTCCAGATTGTTTGTTTCTTATATCAATCCAAGAACATTGGAGATCGAGGTTGCGCGCTCCCCTTTGTAGGAAGAATTAGCCTGAGATCGGGATATCTCCTTCCGTTCTGTTTACCGATTTGAAACGAATTCTCTGTTTGCTAACATTCTCAATTCTTCAATGGAGTGGAAGATTTTGGAATGCAAATGAAAAAAATGTGCTCCGTATTGAAAAATATGGAAAGAAAAAATATTTACCATACAAAATACAGTGCGTAATGTAAACTAGTTATCACCGTTAAATTCCTGCACGGATATTCTGCAGGTTAAGCTTATCTATTAGGCCCTAATTACCTACATGGAACACTCATCATAGCTAATTGAATGTTTTCCCTTTGATTCACCTACTTTTATCAGAAGTAAGCCTTTGTGTGGAATTTTATTTTCGAAATTGGTCCAATTGAGACTAAATAAAAGCATCCCATTCCTTTCCAAATCAGCTCTGATCGCTCTTGAGTGTTCACCACGACGACGAACGTTACAAATCGTGCTTCCCAGGATACCTCGTGCATTTTGCGCAAATGTCAGCACTCCTCTCATAGGACATAAAATACGCTTTTGAGTTGATATGAGATCGTGAACCCGCATAAATTATTCCGGCTGTAGCAGTAGACACACAATCACTCGCACGACATTCTGGAGAAATGGATGCTGACCCAGAAGGCCCTTAGACAGGGAGGGTGTTATCCACCTTCGTTACCCTTTCCAGTTCTCTAGGTCGTCGGGAGTTGTCCCTTCTCGCTCTGAATTTCATGTAATCCACCGCTCTCTGCGTTTTTCTGAAGACGGAGGAATAGTGCAGACGGTGGAGACTGGATGCATTGACATTGCCAAATATTGGAGAAACAGTGGGTGAACCACTGTTTTTTTCACTACTCCAAATTTATACTTCGTGGAATGTAACATCTTGGTGAATAATTTCTAGCAAAAAGCGAAATTCAAAGACAGAGGGAACATTGTTAAATTCCACGAGACAGGAATACCCCACTCCACTTCAATTAATAAATTCAAAATAAACTGCAGAGGGGGAGATTTTCTTCATCACAACAAAAATTTTAAAAATTGACTCTTAGCTGGAGGATTTATTGGTATGTCAACAATTGATATCGGTTTAAATATAAGTATGAACATGGATTTGTCATAATATCACTTAAAATTAAGAATATTCCGACAACGTCTCTTCTGATTTTTGCTACTTTTTCACGACTCCCCCACTCGTTTTTAAATCTCTTGAACAAGCTTTTGTCTTAACACTTGAACATTATGCCATACCGATTACGACAGACCAACTTCCCCTCTAGCACCTACCACCACTCCCCTCAAATCGTCATGCCCTCTATTCGTTCCAAAATTACTTACCGTTCTAATATTCTTTCTGTGAAGAATATAGTGTATAATATGTTTCTAAGCGAATAAATGTACTAAATATGCGAACTTATAAAGTTGCATGCGGAGTAGTGCATGCACATACTAATTTATCGTAACTTAATTATAATAAAATAAATATTTTCAGAGAAATATTCGCTCATGGTGAGAAAATTTTTTAATGCTGAAAAAATTATTCTCACCTCGTCTCTTAGATACGAAAAATATCTTGCATTACGTTTTCAAATATTAATTACTTAATACGCCGTTAATAACCTAACCCATATATTTTTCCATCATATGCGAATTTGTTAAACAATTAATAATTATTAGGAATATTGCACAGTTTGAAAGCGTAATTGTATCTGCCAAATCTGTACTGTTTTGAAACTTTAAAGCCTGCTTTACGATAGATTATTCTTTCTAAAGAATAAGTAGTTGGGCACACAACTCAAGGTAAATTTTTAAATCATTAAAGTCTCAGGCCGTCTTCAAATTAATGTATTTTGAAGGGACCCTAGATTTATCATTAACGTAATGGATTCTAATGTACATGCCACGGAGAAGGATGACATGCTCTATAATGTCGGTGTACTCTCATAATGCCACTGGTTTCTACGATCAATGATATTAACGACTTCGAAATTCGGCGTAAGCAGCACTTAAATCCTATTTTTTATAACAAGTTTCAACGAAAGGAGCATATCAGATACAATTAGTGTTGTTTAAATGGCCTTATCCTACATGAAATTGGTTTGGTACCTGAACTTTTATTTTCCCATTTTGTAATCTTCTTTGAAAGTGTTAAATGTATTACCTAGAGTTCTCAATAGCAACATTGGCTAGAATATAGAGGTTACTGTTCCAAGGGGAAATATCATAAATTGATAACCAGTCAAATTGCAGATTTTCAGACGCTCAGCATACTCAAAATTCGGGTTGAACAAATGATCATCATTAATGGTATCATTAGTTCAATTCTTTATATTGTTTGACTGCAGTAATTTCATTAATTAGTTAATAGGTTATTTATAAATTTGGAAACACGTATATAAAGTAAGTTACAGTAAGAGTTTCGTACTCGTGTTCACATTTAGTGTTCATATCGTGGCTAAATAACCAAATTCAATATTTTTAAATGAGCATAAATAAATCCTAGCATGAATGCATACACAATGTATTACACGAAATAAATTGCAGGCACGACAGGTTTCATCGCGTACTTAGACCTCATCCTCTGCTGTGAAAATTGTGACGACGACCATGAGTTGTTGCACCATAAATAAAGACGTGTGAAATGACCGATTGCGCTTGATATGTGAAGATAAGTGGAGATGAAAATAATTCCACGACATTTTCAAAGAATTCCACCTAAATTTCTTATTACAATTGGAACCTAGTTATGTTCTTAACGGTATTGCAGGTTACACTATTACAAATTCCGATTAGTAGTAAAAAGGGGATTATATCAAGATTAGACGTGCAACAGTAGACGTCGGCGTTTTAGAAAGGGTAGAATGGGAGAGCAAGTGGCAAAAGGGTCACTAGAGAAGTAAGAACGGATGGAGTAGAGATGGATTTTCGGCAAGGTTCATAGACATGGGTTTGACGGACCTTGGGTTTTCGGTGAGATGTCAAGTGATGCTTATTGGGTGACGGCCCATTGGGTTAGCGATGGCAATGAGATATGGACTGAGTGTTTTTCTGAGGGTGGCTCAGAAGATGGGAGATGTGGGTGGACTCGAGGAATTATGGAACTTACGAGCAAACGAAAAAAATGGATCTGACGAAAGGGGGGCGAAGGCGATGGATTTTGTTTTTTAATTTTGGGCATATTAAATTTTCAGCAAATACGGGGATCCAATATCACTAACTTTTTTGTTGAGTGGTGTGCTTTCTTTGTTTATGACGAAGGAACTTCTTTTTCTCTTATCGAACTCTTATTGATGCAGAAGGAATAACTGCAAAGTTTCATCAAAAGCTGATGACTGGAAAATTTACCCCGCGGGATATATGTACCTTTTTTAAGGAATTCTGACACGTTTTTGCATTTGATAATCTCAAAGTTACCGTGGAAAGCCCTAGCCGACAATAATATAATAATTCCATTTGAAACAAAAATTAATTAAATTTTTTTAGACTGATTTTAACAACGATCCAAAATATTTTCTATTCCCAAATAATGTCACTATTTTGTATTTGAGTCTGTGTATCCTCTAACAAAAATAACCTGCAAAAAATATTGCTTCCTTTGTAACGCCATGCAAAATTATTTAAAGATAATTAAAATTTAAAATGTAATCTTTTTCGGCAAGATCATTAGAATTAATAGTCACAATAAGTCAAATAAAATACCGTTAGACATTTAATATCCACATTTATGATTCTCATTTTTATAATCCGTGTAATAAATGTTAAGTGA
The DNA here is from genome assembly GCA_011762765.2 of Rhinocypha anisoptera. Taxonomy (NCBI): domain Eukaryota; kingdom Metazoa; phylum Arthropoda; class Insecta; order Odonata; family Chlorocyphidae; genus Rhinocypha; species Rhinocypha anisoptera. The sequence continues at coordinate 9,823 of WURS02330076.1, forward strand.
CAAAGAAATGGCTAAATTATCTATGTAATGATCATACCTAGGTTTCATAGGACGCTTTTCATCTAATTTTTACGCTAGATATTAAAATCACTTTATGGCAGTGAGACCAGACCAGTGAAACATATCACAGTAGCCCTTTAAACCCAGGTAGAAATAGGAAAACACTTACCAAAGATTTTGAAGATCAAAGTGCAGTCCCAGTCATCCACCTGAAAGGACAAGGGAAATTAACGTTTGTAGAAAAGAAATCAAAATTCAAACTCTACTTCCAATTACAATTTCCATTAAAGCTGCAAACTCATTCACCCACACATTCACTCATTGACACAAATTCCCGGGCACTTTTACTCGAGTTATCTGCCTGAAATTTTCAGGAAAGGCACCAACATCCGGTGAGTATGGAAAAGAATAGAAAACCCCAAGAAAGTGGCCCGGGTTCGAGTCCAGAGACGTTCATTTGCATGTTTATGCATGCAAAGTAATGGGAAAATGGGAATTTTACCGTGCACTGCGAGTTTCTTTTACTCTTTAAAATACGATAATATTATGATAGGAGCTTTGGACTTGAATTAAAGCATGGATAAAACCATGAAGTTTTTTATTCAATCCAAGTTTATTCGTATATCGGTCTTAAAATTGAGTAAATTGCGTTGAAACGCGATTTTAAAAAAGTTTTTATCGCGATTTTATACTTGGTTGCTAAGGAATGTTCATGGTTGGTCCTGGCAGTTTTAGCCGTTTAACCATGAGGGAATTTCTTTATAAATAATTAGCGTATTGCTGCAGTTAATTACCTATCACAGGGTAATATCTCTACAGTATGTTTGCATTATTTCTTAATAAAGGATTATTGCAGTTAGAATAAAAATATTATTTCTTTATCGGTATTTCATTATGTATTTACATCTTTAGACACAATTTAACGCCTATCACACTATGTCCTTCCTACCGTATTCTGACCAGTGGTACCAATTTAGAGCTTTTGTTGCTAAATTTAGTTACTAATTTATCCCCCGTTTGTGACTTTTTGTCAGATTTAGCTACATCCGATATATTTTTCCTTTCTAGAATTTTTTAGTTTCGTCCGATCGACGTTTTTCTTAAGAAGTTTCCATGAATGATAATTTTTCACCTGCTAACATCTTTCCTGCGAGGTGTCTATTTCAATCTCACGGGAACGCTTTTGGTGGTCAATACGAGCAATGCTATTCGACGGGCAAAAATTGTCGTGACATATTCACCGAAAAACGCATTCATTCTACGAATACTATCTAAATTATTATATATTTTTGAGATAATATATAGTTTGAGGAACTTTTAATATAAATATTAGGATATAATAATAGTGGAAAATATTCTCATAAATGACGTTAATGTCATGATATGCTATATTTTAAAGTATGACTCACGCGGCCTATTTCTCAAAATTGGACGCAACGTTTTGATGTGTTCACTACTTTAAATTTAGTTATATATTATACTTTTAGCGTCACACTACCAGTGAAATACTATACTACGTATTAAAATTATTACTGACCAATTAATCAAAATACTTTTAAGAAAAACTTGCTCCATAAAGCTATTATATATTTTATTCATGGATACTAAGGGGAAATGGGTTGTTGAAGATTATAATGGAAGGTAGAATGTTCGGTAAGGGATGTAGGGGTAGTAAGAGAATAAGCATTTTGGATAGAATGATAGGTGGTGGGAAGTATTTATGTTTAATAAGGGATTAAGTTACGATTTAGCGAGACAAGTCTAACCGGAGGGTAAACATAAACCTACTTTAACAGGTAGATTATCCTTCAATCAATATTTTATTCATGAAATGTCTAAACTAATATCAATTTTATAAAAAGAAAAGAATGACATTGATATGTTTATACATATGAACTCATCATTTTGAAATATTTAAGCACTTAATGTCCAATTACATTTTTTAGAGATATATGTTTTTGAGTTTACTGATTTTTCTGGGTAACTCAAGCCTAAAACTGAAAAAAAATCCCATCTACGTATGCGAGATTCATTATCCTTACTGGCTTACTGGAGCAACGGTATATTCCGCCAATCTAATGAAATCCTACTTTTTATATTTCACCTGTTTTGTCCCAACCCGCTTGTTAAATGCTAGCGCTATTTGCTAGTTAAATATATTCGTAGAGGAGGCAATATAGAGTGAATCAATAATGCCACTGCTCATATTCTTTGATTACCAAATTGTCATTTTATTAGTATGACATTTGGAGTAAGAAATGGCTTCAGGCTTCACTTGGTGGAATTCTCTCATCATGGCGGGATTTAAATGAGAACACACAGCGCATTTTATCACGACCAGATTTCGCCGTATAACAGCATCATCAGCATATGGTTCTGTATACGGCGAAACCTGGCCGTGATAAAACAAAATTTATATGTGGAATTGTTGTGTGTTTTCTATTTTAAATCCTGCTAGAATGGCATTTTTACAAATGCTTTCATTGCAATAATTATCATTCATTGTAAATATAAAAAGCATATAATGATGAAAAGACGTATGCTTTTTAGATAAGGTATCCTTTAGCGATAGATTTGAAACCGGTTAGAAAACTCATGCCCCATGATATTCGTCTTAAACCCACAGAATGGTGGTTGGCACGGAATCGATGAATTAGTTAACATGTGCCAGTGCATCGGGTTGCTGCAAAAACTAGCTTAATAATTAGAAAAAAAGAGGAAAGGATGGTGTGGTGGGGTACCCGGAAATGAAGTCGAGCTTGATTGAGAAGGGATGCAAAGGTTATTGGTGAGCTCGGGCGACAGAATGGGCCAGATGAGAAGGGGACCAATCGGATGTACAGCCTGAGCTCAGAAACAGTAGGAGAGATGAGATTATGGTATGAGATAGCCGAGAAGTGAGGGTCATGCCCTATCATTTCAAATCTGAAGGCAGTAGGATGTGGACGGGTAGGGAAGAGCACAGAGCGAGCCAATGGGGCTTGGGGAGCGTGGGCGGAACGGGAAGGTATGGGACGTGATGAGCAGTAATGAAAGCTGCTGGAGGCAATGGTGAAAAGAGTAGATTTGGTGGCTCTGGGATTGAATGGCTTCTGGCCGTATCGACCAGATAAGGTAAGAAGAGGCGGGGAGAAGGAAAGGGTAACAGGCGATCTCTGAAGGGGTGGGAGAATAGGGAAGATTGGGGGTTTGGCTGGTAAACGCGTGGATGTCGGCGGGGGAATCTGGTGAATGTCAAATGGTTCAGGACGACTTCTGCGACGTGGGGTGTTGAAGGGTGGATGCGACGGTGGAGACAAGGGGGAGTCTAGGACCAACAAGGATTGCTAATGAAAGGTGTGTGAGGTCGCAATTTCGTGAATTTGCCTTGACGGAGATACGTTTCGGAAAATATTAATATTTCACTCCTTACGCAGCCATAATAATTGTTTTTAGGGGGATTGATTTCATTCCTTATCCGTTGAAGCACAAAAAAGGCCATATATACGTGACGCTTTAGGTCTACAGCGAGATTAAATCCTGCAAATTTTATTCCTCTGGAGAATACTGGGAAAGAATATAAGATTTTTTACGGTTTCAAAAGATTATTTTCCTATTTTATATTCTGTCTAGCCAGTTGAAAATTGAAAGTTTTTGGAAATCAATTTTCTCTTTTGAGCTCACTCCTGCGAATCCTTTAGGATATGTAGAAATATTGGCGTGTTGATTACAGTTCTTGTTTGACATTACAGCTATGGGATATGCTCTAAAGTTAATAGCTTACCTTGATGAGCTGATTTATCTTTCATTTCAACCTCAGGAATTTTGAAACGCAGTTAGCTATTTCCTTTTGTATTTAAATAATGTATGCCTACCTAAATGTATGCCTCTTTGAGTTAATTCATATCCCGTATCTGCATTTTGTGTTTGTATGTATCTTTAAGATTCAAAACACAAAGGAGGCGGTCGAATGTAAGAGGAGAATATTTCTTATTCAGCGGTTTTCAACTTTGGTTATCCTATTTCTAAAAACTTGTCAACGGGCATCCAGTATATTAAAATATTAATTAGACCAATGTATGAATATATTACTGAGACCAAAAGATGACTATATGAATGACCAATATACGACTTTTAAAATGATGAACTGAATTGCTTTTACTCCTCACGTCATTCTTTACCTATGTATAAACCGTAGAATACTTTCTATTTTCAAAGCGCCGTTTCTCATAATCATCATCTCCTTTCTGTTGTTGCTATTATTCGCCGAGTGCTAAATACCGATGACTTTCTATCTGTGGTGACGTAGAGCAATAAATAATTCTTACGTAGTCGTTTTTGTCAGAGCGATCTCAAAGGAAATGCAATTGGAGAAAATTAAGTGAAGTCCTTTGTGCTATGTTACAGTATCTGTTCATATCATAGACGAATGGAAAAGTCGACCAATGAATCTTTCGAAGTTGTGGCAGTCAAGGGGAAACTCGAAAAAAGACATGGGATTTTTCGATCGAGTTTCAGATACAAATCTCGCTTTCTGAACCAATCCATTCAATTTCATTCAAAGAAGAACAAGGCCTGCTAAATTTTTAACAAGGAACTTCTACCTTCTGTCCTAGAATGAACCATTACTTGTATTCTTGGGCATTTATTCTGCATATCCCACTTCTTTTATGGCTATGAATGCAGTAAAATCCTAGGTCTGTTTGTATTTCTTGTGGAAATTTGTGTGGAAAAATTGAAAATCTTAGAGTTCTCTTGGAAAGGAGTTCATGAGAGACGATGGAGTGCTGTATGTCAATCTTCGTTTTAGATATGTTAATGTATATTTAATTATTAAATGTACCAATAATTTGCTTTTAATTTAAACAGTCTGCAAGCGTATAAAATATCGTAATTGGAATCAATTAAAATGTTTAGCAATATTTGTGAAAAAAGCATTTATTGTTATATTTCTTATGGTTTAGTTGAATAAATCTATCGCTTGATGACTGGAGACTGTAGAAAAATTATGTCATATGACAGTGATATGTTGTCATTTATCGTACATTATACTCTAGTAGGTGGAATAGGTAGTTGGTCATTTATTGAGTAGAGGAGAGGGTAGAGGTGGTGAGTTTATCAAACTGTCTCACGTACGAAGAAGACTACTCAGAGCACTAAAGAATAGCTATTGAATTGGCGATACCAGGTCCAAATATATTTGACTCTTCCATAGACCATAGATGAATTCGTACTCTATGATATCCCTAAGTTTTAAGCATCGTGTTTCAATTGGGGGCCCATTAAGCAGAAGTGGCTGGCATAAACATAATACGGATCATAGATTTAATGATTGAATCAATAAATCATAATCTTATGTGGATAAAAGCTTATTCAATGATAGACGAAAAGGTACTTTTTAAAAACTATTTGAGCAAGAGAGAAAAATAAATGGATTTCTAAATCGCTTAAAAAGTCTTAAATGAATCAGATGGCACAATAGAAAGTCCTTTGGTGAAGAATCATAAAAAGGTGGGGACTTAGTGATAAATTTCATAGCGGTGAAAATCAATGATATAACGTCTCCATTTACTCAAGAACTACAAATTTTGCATTTTCTCCTCACTTTTACCTTAGTCGAAAATATTTAATTTTCAAAGGACCACAATTTAGTCTGCGTGAAGATTCTTTGATGCTTATAGTTTATCCTACTGGGTTATACTTGTTTTTCGAACATCGCACGTTTTACCAAGTACCAATTTAGCTAATAGCCGTGAAAAGGTTAGGTTTAATTACCTATTTTTCATATAAATGTTTAAGTTCAAAGTGAACAGAGAGACCAAGTGAAAGGGTTTTTTAAATTTTTTCGAAGAGGTTATTTTTTTTCCAGTGAAAGTGGTCAGATGAAAACTTGTATATGCTTTCTATATTTGTATTTTAACTTCTTTGAGATGCACACGGACAAATTTGAATGAATGTTTCATCAATATTCGTAATATATTCTGTATATATATATATATATATATATCTTGGCTACTCACATATTGGAAAAAAAGCTTTTTTAATAAATACATTAGCGTAAATCAACGCGATATTATTTTACACATTTGAATACCTACACTTTAACTTTATTGTATTGTTTTTATTAAAAATTGGACATGGACTTGAAAAAAATAATGGAATATTTTATAAATCTTTCATTGGAAAAATTTATTATAAATATCTTTCGGGCATTTTTAAACAATTTATAATAAAATCAAATGTAAATAATTTTCCTGTTTTAAAAATAAAAAATTAAAACACCAAACAAGAGATTAACCAAGGCCGTACTATTTGGGAGGGCACTAGGAAAGCGATAGGGGTATATCGGAAGTGGAAAATAGAATTCTGTAGAAAACGGTGCAATCTCACTCTCTAGCATAGGATTGCGGAGATAAGTAGACTGCCGCGAGACTCAATCTAATTAACACTCAGAGTTCCGGGGAATCCCTTCCCTAAGTGATGAACCAACAGTTGCTCAGAAAAAAGTGAAGATAGCTCACACTCGCTCACTCTTTTTTCCTCTCGCTCTTACTATCATTCTCTCTCTACCTCAGGTGTGTGAACTAACGAAGGTGAGGTCACACTCGGGAGCCTCAATCACTCGCACACACTGGAATTTAAGGGTCACCGTTGACCTTTGTACAAAGTAGTTAAGTGTACCAGCTAGTAGCAATAAATATAACGCAATCACTCCTACTCTCTTAAGTTTCTGAACTAACACAGTTACCATACTGAGTCTCGGCCACACAATAACAAATCTATTTTTTTTAAGATTTCACTCGGATTGAGGGAGACGTATGTATGCAACAAAAGGGTACTGTGGGAGCGAATCCATCATCTTACTTCAATTCCCTCCGTTCAACGTTCCGTTTATTTCAAGAAATGAGTCTCTACAACTTAGATTTCATAATATTTAAATTTTAAAATTTATTATTTCCTCATTCGCATTTGCTACTACAGTTATACCCTCCTTGATTAAATGAGACACAACTTTGAAAATTCCACATAAAATGTGGAATGTTTTATGTGGAATTTTCAAAGTTGTGTCTCATTTAATCGTGAAGCAGTTCCACGAAGTCACGCCGGAAACTATTTCCTATATAAAGAGGTAGAAATGTTCACTTATTTGGACGAAGCATCATAGAAGAAAATGGATGTGGTGTCGGAAGAATTGCATTAGCAAAAGATGAGGCCTTTGTGAAAAGGAAGGAGTTTATGAGAGGGACCCTAAGTAAAGATTTGAAGAAAAGATCAGTGAAAACCCTAATATGGACCGTGTAGTACTATATATGGATCCGAAACCTGGTCCATTGGAGAGAGGAAAGGTGATGAGCATAGATTGGAGTCTTTTGATAGAGAGATGTGGGTTTGGCAACGGATGGAGAGAGAAGGAGAAGTGGACAGAGAGAGAGAGAGGAAAACGAATGAAGAAAAAGATTTGACGGAATGGTATCTAAGGGGAGGAGAGGTGTTTGCTGCTAGAGAGATATCCAATAATAAAGACAGGAAAGGGAAGGCAGAAGGGTGGGAAAACTCAGAGAGAGGCAAGAATGGATTGTCTGAGTGTTTTATTGGAGGTTACCATGTTACATAAGGGAAAGCGAATTAGGGAGAGGATGAGAGATGGAGAATAGAGATTTTGGACAGAATGATGGGGGCTGGGAAGTAATGCAGATCTGAAGCGAGATTAAAGTTGGATGTTATCCGGCTAATCTTATATAAAACTCATACAGAAACCGACCTTAAGCTGTAGATTACCCCGGAATCAACATGAATGAAAAAAGACCTAAACACTGGAGCTGTCTTTCAATATTTCACCTCGGGAGAGCATGAAGGGGCACGAATTATAACAAGGGGACTATGGAGATTGGTATGGTCATCATGCAACTGAAGAATGGTTGACACTGAAAACCCAACCTCCTGACTTTCCTTCTCAAAACGGGGCTTGGTACATGACCCCCCTCCTGTTATATGGCATGGTATACTATCAGCATGGTATACTATCACAATTTGTAGCAGTAACAACCCCTTTACCAGGTGAAACGGACAATGAAGGTATTAAGGAACAATGTCAGAGTTTCAGCATATCCGTTTGATGATGATATTAATACCGTGGTCACCAGAAAAATTCGCCTATTCGCTGACGATGCGGTGGTATACAAGGATATTTCCAGTGAGGCAGATAGGAGCTTATTGTCGAA
>WURS02330187.1:0-18023 GCA_011762765.2 Rhinocypha anisoptera
AATTTGCCCTATATATTTGTCCTTAGGACTTCCTTGCGGGGTCTTCCCTTCTATTATATTCCTCACAAATTTATTATGTCTCTAGGTGTGTCCTATCCACCTTGTTCTTCTTTCTCTTATTCCACTCCAAATTGACTCATCATATTCCGCTCTCCATTACACTTCCTTACTCCTGACTGTATTCGTAAACTTTCTTCAGATCACTTGTTTTGGTCATAATTCGTCAATATATGTATTACTAAAAATCGACTCACTCATTGATACAAACTCACGTATATTTTTAATCAAGCTATCGGGCTGTGTGTTTCGGGGAAGGTACAAATTCGTCCGGTGAGTATGGAAAATAATGCAAGCCCCGAGAAAGTGGTTCTGGTTCAAATACAGCGACAATTCTTTTTTTCCTTGCAAAGTAATGAGATAATTAGTACACACTCATTAAATATGAAAAAAATAGGTAAAACCTATTTTATTTTCTCCCGCCTCGTTATACATGGATGGGAATTTAGCAGCGCATGTTATATATAATTTAGTGGTACTAATAGGGATCGTTAGCATTCATCATTAGCTAGCTAGGTTTGAAGATTATCATCGTAATGAAATTCCACAATTCGCCCTCAACCATCTCTAAAATTATATTTTTATCATAAATGCTCAATTATGTGAGTAATATCACAGAATGCATTAATTTTTCTTTAATAAGTAATATGGACGATTTTAAAATTCGTATTTTTTTCAATGTAGGACCTCCGTCCGTGAATGTTTGTTGAAGATAATTCATATTTCCTTTCCCGTTTTATTTTATGTGAATAATTTATGAGTGCATTATTGTTGGAAAATTCAGCCTTACTAAGTACGTCATAACCCTTAAACAGTTAAATAAAATAAGCTGTGCCATTTTCAGTTTTCCGGAGATGGTAAAAGGAAATACCCATTCAGAGTTGAGGGGCAATTAAATTCAATTGAATGACTCACGCTAGTGTGGGGTTAAGTGCGTCTTTACCAGCGTTCGCTGGGATGTTAATTGGGGTAAGTGAAGGGATCCTCTGTGAAAGAAACTGCTACTGTATGCACTGATTATAAGTCTTGGCGAATATTATAATATAAGGCGATAATTATATGTCTGGATTTTTTCAGTCAAATTTTTCCATTTTCACCTATTTCATGTTATTTTCTTAAGAATCGCAAGGTTTTGTTTTTATTTCGTTTATTATCACCATAATGGAATCGCACAAGTATCGCTCTCAACTACCTCTCAAATTATATTTTTACCATAAATTATTGTGATGTTGAACTTGACATCTTCTGGTAAGGGATATTTTCGGTTTTCAGGTAGTTTTAATCAATCTCCGTTTAGAAGTTTCACACCTGGCCCTCGAAGTAAACATACTCTCGCCCTTCATGGCATTCCTCCATATTTCCAGGGCTCCGCATTCATCTTCCGAATTTTGATCCACGTCAAAGTGGAGGATCACTTTTTTTTCAGTGATAAATATTTAAGGGGCCGGTGCCATTTATTTTTCGTGGATTCGACGCTCCCGATTTGACATTTCGCCGCTGTCAAGACTCGCATCGCTCAGAATCCAAGTTCCGCGGGATTGCAAGGCGGAGGGGGGAAAGTTGCCGCGGGTCAGACGAAGTTTTCTAGGTTTTACATGGGAATTATTTACTTCAGTTCAATTGGATTCGCAGAACATATGGAAAAGACTTTTTGTATTTACGTGACCAAAATTAAATCCTTTTAACGATCGGTACTGAAAGAATTCCTAGAATGCCTAGTTGTCTAAACCCAATGCCACAATTTCAAAGCGGTATATATATACTTATGGTCTTAGCTTTTTGTCTGTTCCGTGTTCATTTATAGTGTAAGTTTGACAGTGTCCGCCAATTTGTGAAAATACACGAGCAATAGGAAATAAGAAAAGGGATAGTAACCCATAGAAGGATGGAACAAAATGTGTTAAGGATTATAATAGTGTCCCTAGTTGAAACATATTTTTAGAGGCTCTTCTGTGCCTTAACTTCTTCTTTCCCTTCCATTCCCATCCTTGTATACCTTTCCTCCCGGTCTGAAGAGCCTAATAGCTAAACCAGACTTGAAACAATACCTTTAAAAAAATGTGTTAGGGGAAATGGAAACCCACAGATTCTTGAGAGAAAAATTTTCCCCTCATACCGGAATCCCTCATTATTGCTCGAATATTTAGGTGGCACCACCACAATTTTCAAGAAGTGACAGCCTTAAAGAGTGTTCTTTTTTGTGTTTATTTACATGCTTCCGTTTTCTGCATATTCTACAGCTCGGAGGCTTTCGAGTGATATAGTTTTTATCCCCTGGCAATATGCACCAATTTTTTTATGCATTAAAATACATTCCGCCTTGTAGTACTCCGACCTTTAGAGATGTTTTTTTCCTATTCACGAGATGCTGCGATAAACGTACCTCTCGAGCCTCCAACGTCCTTCGCCGGAGCAGAAGGCGGCAAACTTGACGCAAAGCGTTAAATAAATTTCGTTGATTTTTCAAGCCATATCAAAAAAGGTGAGGCTCAATCCCATTCGTTTGCAACAATCCTTCCATTTTTTTCGGTTTTTATCCGTTTATGTGTACATAGATGTTGACTAAACATGTGCAATTCAATGAACTAATCCAATTATCTGGAGCGACAACGACGAACTGCTACTTTATTATTATTTTATTATACTTCGAAGAAGGTTACATTATTCCCATCATGCTATATTTCTGAACTCTTTACGAAATTAATCATGGACTTTCGCCCAGTACTATTTAGTTTCGTGAAAACCTAATTATAGCTGGGAACATTGTTGGATTTTGTTATTGGAAACTGTCTTTCAAAACGCTTCGGGGTAACTTTCTTCGACTTTCATTATTCTTCCTCCTTTTAGCCGTAGGGCTGCAGGATATGTCAATCGATAGGAATCTGTTCCTTTAGTCTTTTATATAGATGCAAGTGATTGAGCAGCTTCACGGTAGAGATCATGTCACTTTCAGTTAGAGAGGAAATCATATTTCCTTTTCTAAAAAATAACGGTGCAGAGAGAGAAAGTTTATTAATCTCTTTGAACGACATAGACTTTATATATTCATCAGAGACAATGAGAACTACCATTTGGCTCTTTGCTCCTTATCTTAATTTCTACTTGTCGCTTCACCGCTGTTTTATTTCGTTTTAAAAAATTCAAGGAAGTTCACAATGGCAATTTAAGTGTACTATTTTGGATACTTGTATTTCACTGTAAAGTCGTGATTGAAAAGAAATTGTTCTCACCTTAAGAATTAATGCTACGCATAAGTTGGTTTCTTTTATTTTAAAAATTTTACTCTACAGAAGTGGTCTTGAAAGAGATACGAAAAATAATGCGGTGTTCTCATTTCTTCTGCAAGCCGAATTTTAAATGTTTGCCAAGACAAAATGTGTTCATAATAATTTTTTCATGGATTTACTTGCATTAATATTAAGATGCATAAGAGTGAGGGTTTAATTTTGATGTGAATGATGTACATTTTTGTTTATTAATAAGAGGGCTTACGTTCTAACCGACTGACAGCATCAATCGTTTATAGTGGTTGTATACGAATAATCGTGAGTCCCTGATTAAATTTCGAGTTAATAGATTTGTAACAGAACTAGATAGCTATATCGTCGACTATTTAATTCGTGGGAATTGTTTTTACCTTTTAGTATTAAAAAACACAGCACAGAGAGAGGCAAACAGCAATTGATTCGTTTCTCCATTTCAAGGACTTCTTGATATTCTCATGGATGCTGCCCTAAAACTTAATGCCACACTCGCTCGCAGGGTATTGTTTGATGCACGTGGAACGTGTTTGTGTTTTTTTTTCACTCTACTCGATTCGACGAGAACCGTAGGTTCAAACTTTTCCGCAAGTGCTGCAGATCGGTTTAATGTTTTCCTCTCGGCAGCAAGCAGGAAGCTCGGCGGTCGGGGATTAAAAGCTTGTCGAGGCGTTGAACCTACGCCGCCGTGGGGAATTGCGACGCGCCCATGCGTAAAGTTTTCGAGTGCCTCATTTGTGTGTTTACGTTTTAGTGCGCCTCGAAATATTTTTGGGCGTCATATTTCCTAACGAGACTTTCCGAAAAAAAAGAATGGAAAAAAATTAACAAAAATCCGAACTCTGCGACTGTGAAACTCCTCCCTGCGACCGACTGGTATCTAAGTAGTGTTCCGTGAGGTCGTTCCTTTCAACTGCGGGATGCAAGAAAATATATACCGTCACGTATTCCTCACTGCTGTGCACTGATTAATTTATTTCGCTGCCACCAATCTGCATTTCGAAATTTTTAAGTGTAACACGCTCGAAATTTCTGTACTCGTTCAATGTAAGAATTATTCAGTGACGAGGGAATTGATGAAAGGTACCCAATCGTATTAGTACACCCATTGCGAACAAAACATCCCATTGGCAGTTGGGAGAAGAATAATCACCCAGTTGTGGGACAGGTGTCGAAAAATCTGCTTTGCAAATTTGGCATTCCTTCGATTGGGGTTTCAAAGGATCCTGGAATACACCACGCGGTCATTTTAGGAATTTTAGAATAATTCGGGCTTCTGTCATAGATCCTCTCAGTTCCGATGGACGTGTAAATTTCGTTCGCATTTACTTTCTCACACCTCTTGCGCCCTGGAAAATGAGAAATGGTCCTCGTTGGAAATTCCCTGAACAATGTGATCAATCACTGTCTTTCAAATTCCATTTCCAACATTTTCCAGTGCGGCGGTCCGGATATCGATGGCACTTCCTCTTTTCAGAGGGAAGCGACTTGTAATAATCGAATTATTCGATCATGTTCGTTTGCATTTCCTTATTGCCTTGCCCGAATTAGCCGCATTGAGCTGGAGCACGAACGCTACTAAGCCATGCGGTTTTCAGTTTACCTGTGGACCCTGGAGGAAGTTATCCACTTGACAAGCCCCATTTTATCCGCTCCCGTCGATCCTTCCACAATGTTTCTCGTATTCGAGGTGACTATTCAGTGTGGTAACTTCTCATCCACTCCTTTTAAAGTTTCTCGGCGGACACGAATTGATCCTGCCTTTTCCGAAACTTGAGACCCATATTTCCCGCCACCGGCAATGGAACTGAGCGTGGTTCCATTAAGTAACTCTGCCTGCAATATTTTTCGAAATATTCAACAGTTCATTGAAGCACTTGACCAGGGCCAAAACTAGTACGTGACCGTGGTAATTATCTTATTTCCCAGCGCCCAAAGCTGGTGACAACTTTTCGCTTTCCTACCTTCTTTTATTTTGACGCTTGCTCGGGCTTTAAAACTTCGCTTCAGAAATCCCTGGCCTCGTCTCTATTTAATGTAGACCGTTGTACTGCTTCAAAATTAATCCTTTCCCAACCACTCATCATATTTGAGAGGCACACCCTCTTTATTGAAAGGTTCGAGTTGACGACGGTGGACTCCTGTGTTAATTTGTGAATATCACTTGGTTGCAAATCTCAAAAGCAAACAAACGTCCCCGTTCCTACATGAGCGAAAATTAAGTTTTCTCATTTCGTCCGCGGGATGACATTAAAGATTCGGGAGATGGAATTAATGGCTATACGCACTTTGAGTACCAGGGCAAGACTATTCAAATGCTCAGTCATGGCATATTATCTTTTAAATTAGGTTTAAAGACCATTTGATTTGTTATTTTCGTATATATTGTCAATAATTTCCCCAGCATTACCAAGGTGTGTGATCAAAAGTGACTAATATTCGAAAGCTCACAAATATCGGGTCAGAACTGTTATTATAAGGATATGATCGGTAGAAAATTAAATTAAAATAATGAAATATGATCATGATTTCGGGTCAAATCTCTCCGTAAAAATGCCAATATATGCTTTTCCAAATACCCTTATGACACCAAGTAATTTAGGTGTGAATAAAATTAGAAATCATGCATCATGTCAGCACGATTAGGAAAAAATTGCTCCCGTTTTCAAACCATTAATCCACCACCACCTGTAAAAGTTTTTGGGTGAACTAAACTTCCTCCAAAAGTTCATCGTCAAGCATTTTTTCAAATTTAATTTTAACTTCAATGTCTCACACCAATTTTGGATCCTATTTAGCTCCTCTCCATTGTAATCGATAATGCCTGCTTAGAACTTCCGTTGACTTAAAAGGTCCTGATCATTCAAGCAGTATCACGTTGATTCTTCATGCGTCGTCTGTATCTGGTCCTCTTCGAAGAGTGTCCGGGGATTTTCCGGGTGGACTCCGTGATCACGAGGAGGTCTCTGTTTCCCCAGGAGTCCCTTTTCATCAAGTCACCCCCGGCTTCCAGGACATCGATCCCGCCGGCGAGATGCGCCGACTGCGGTCCCGCGAAAGATACATTCCTTCTTTCCTTCAAACGGGATTGCCACCATCAGTTCGCGGCTCGCCAAGTCCGCGGAAGGATTAAGTAGGGCTGTTTGATTCCCGTAAACCAGCGCTCTCTTCTCTGGGTCCTTGCGTCCTTTTCCGGTGCTAAGATTGGAAGAGACGGAGATGCGTTGCTGCAGAAAGCTGACGAGGGTCAAGTGGGCGAAGGGAATCATTAATGAGCGGCGTTCTGTTAAAGGTAGGCGTTGGAAAGGAGAAAGCCCCTCGGGAAAAATAAATGGGATGAGTGGCTCTAGTCTCTCACCTGCGTGGGGGCTTAAGTGGAGGTAAGAGCGAGGGAGTATACAATTTAAATACGACCCCGTCAAACTGGCATTTTGGGAGTTTAAAAAAAAAACGATGAAATGCTGTAAAGTGATTGGAGGAAAAGGCATGAAGCGTTGGTCTCTCTTAATCTTGTATTTATCAACATACGGGCCACTATTTGAAGCTTAGGGAACTTATAAATATTTGCTTAGAAGTTACTTATGGTATTTCTTATTTGTAATGCTCCGTTGCATAGAGATGGGTGGAAACATTGAGGAAATATATGCTGGAAATTCCTTGTCAATTACGCATTTTTTTCTCAGTTACTCTTTTTATCTTTTAGTGCCCAATTTTACAGTCTGAATTTCCCCATTTTCCACCCTATTCTTCTTTTTCAGCCACTTCGCGGTTTAATTATTGTATTTCCCCATTTGACCGCCGTAAAATTTATACTATCTTTCAATACCTCCCTCACTTTATCCCAAAATTTTCTTAATCTGCTCTAGTCAATACTTCGGGTCATTAGTTCCCTCACCTCTTATCTTCCGCCGCCCAAGTTTCAAATGCCCTACATCTATGCTCGTCCAGTTGATAACGTGTCTGAACGACGGTACCCTCCCCGCTTCATTTTTCATTGTCTTAATATGTCAAAGCCTTATTGCGGGCGTAATAATCCAAGGGCAGTGTTCAGCTCTCAAGTTAAAGGGTAAGGATTCAAACACCCGAGTGATGCCTTAGGACGGAACCATCTTAAATCCAAGCAGTGAGACTTTTCGGGTGTCAGAACTCCTTTGGAAACCGTTCGTGACATATGGAAAAGAATTTGCTCACTCGCTCTGCGTGAATTACACTTACTCTATATTTCATTTTTGGTTAGATCTACCTATCAATACGGATTCTCTTGGCGAGTAAATTAAAATTAAAATTGCTTAATCTAGTCTTCTGCTCCCTCTCTCGCCTGTCCCTTCGGGCGATGTTAAATTATGTGCGCAAAGTGCCAATAACTTTTCTTGTGCTGGTTCAAGCTTGCGTATATCTGGAAGAAATTGCTTGCTAAGATGATAAAGTTGAACGCAAAGATGACACGCTAGCGATGCCAGTATGTAGTAATGTTTAATTTTACACATATATCTTAACGAAATAGACTGTTAGACAAAATAACTGTCTCTTTGGGTTAAATTTGCGTTTCATCATGTGATATAGTGCACTCGGAGGTTTTTTTCCAAGCAATTAACTAAATCACGTTGATATTACAATGGAACGACAAGGATGATGATAAAGAGACGCAGATAAGGTTTTACAAGATCATGCCGGTTATATTACACGGTTCCGAATGATAGGCACTGAGAATATCATATCCACGTAGTTTTTCAGACAGCAGTGATGATGTTCCTAAGGATGGTTCAAGGGTATTCTACATCAGATAGAGTAGAGAATGAGGACTTAAGAGGGAACTGAAGGTCGAAGATGTCACAAAAATAACTCTATTAGACCGCTAATAACACCACTATAAGACAAAACTTGAAGGGACATATTCTGCGAATGCCCTTCAGGCAGGATACCCGGGAACCTTATGGAAAGGAACCCCAGGAACCTTTGCCCCGCAAGGTAAAAGTAGTGTGGGCCAACCAAAATTTAGATGGTGAAGCGGAACAGGCACATCTGCCTAAACCCGGGAAATCAGGTGATGATGATGATTAAAATAAAACTATGTACTCTCATCTCAGGGGGACGACCGTGGAAGACTTTGGAGTAATAGAAAAGTACGGACATTGCGTAGTTATAGTTTATCAACTTGGATTTTTTTTTGCAATTACCTCTCTCATCACAACAAGATACCTATATATCGAAACAACTATTTAATGAGACGAAAATGAGTTCAAGTCCACAGTTTTCGGAGAGACAGAAACACTGCAATTTCCCCTCATAATTTTAGTTTCATTAGCGGTCATGGTTTCGTTGTGCCGCAACATCAACAGGTTATGTTGCCACGCAGCGAAACCATCGTCGTGAATAAAAATAAAAATTATAAGTGGAAATTGCCGTGTTCATGTTTCTCCAACTATGAAGGATTTCCAACAAGATACACCTGAGACTTTCTTACTTCTTCCATAGTTTTTGGCCTGTGATCCTCCAATTAGTTGTAGGGACTATTTATTATTCAGTTTTCCTTGTACTTTCGTATTACGGCCAAGCATTCTTCCGTGCCATTATTGTAAAGTGATGTAGTGACCAGGGGGTTGAAATGTCACTAAAAATAGGTGCCATTCCAGTGCACAGCGAACTCAATTTTTCTCACGTAATGTAATTTGCAAGTGGCTCGTTTATCAGAACAGTATCCTAAGGTGAGTAGAAGACTTTCACCCTGTACTTAATGAAGAATGGTCATAATGTAGCAATGTTTGTATTAAGCGCATAGATATCTCCGTCATGATAGGGTGCTCGTAGTTTGTGACTGCTCTTTTCTTGAGTGTTTTATCGACTTGTTAATATGGAGGAAAATTCAAAGGATTCATTCACCTGGCACTCTTCGCATCCTTTAGATTTAACGAAAGACTATCTTTGAATATATTTTTTTTCGCGTGTTTGATCTTGGTCGCCAATTACGATATATATCACAAGGTGGTCACCAGTTAATTTTCGCAGAATTGCGATTGAAAAGAAGGTGCGGATCACAGCGCCTTCCAGTAATTTCCGCTTCCAATCATTCCTAGACTAAAAATACATTCGTAATTTGGTTTCCATATTGGATGAATGCACGTTTCGCAACCGCGATCTAATTTTCCTGGAAAAGGTATTTTCAGTCGACGCACTTTGACAAAAATGTTACCCTTGAAAGGTATTTTCGTTGCTTTGTCCTCTTTGCACGAAGACTTATATTAGACGCCTCTGAAATACTTGCTTCTCTCTGCTCCTTTGAGAATGGAGTGGAGAATGCTTTTGCTGTGTCTCAGTAATGAGGCAGAATATACCTTTCAACAGCATCATTCTCGGTTTAGCTGGCTGCAAAGCGTAAAACTTATCGAGTAGACTTCTTTTTTTTCGCGCCACACTAGCATAAGCATGCACCGTGGGGAATTTTCCTCTGCTTGAGTTTCAAAGCTCGGAAGTATTTTGTTCGAGGAAAAAGGCAACGTACGTATTCGGGTAATTATTGAAGTTATCTTTCTCTCAAAATTCCATTCTTGTAACATTTCCGGTCTGAGAAACTTTTGAGAGACAATTCCCTTAAGGAGGTGGCTGAAGTCATACCCGGGAGGCCAAGGGAGTCTGTTAGCTTACTACATAAAGAAAAGAAGTTTTCTACGCGAAAATTGAATCAAAACTAAGAATGGGTATTGTCGCCGACCATTCGATTGGATTTCATGGCTTGCTTTGAAGGCCTGGCTTTTTTTTCTTCCTCAGGGTAGCGGCGAGACTTTATTAAATTTTGATGCTGTTGGCATTACGGGTCGGAAGAGGTCACACAGAAGTCACCTTATCCAATCTCTTTCGCGTTCTAAATTATGGCCCCGTCGGAAGTTTTGCCTTTAAATAACTTAAATGAATTATTCACGCGGGCTCCGAAGGTGAATTCTTCACCGTTCTGAGCTCCCGAAATATGCATGGCACACGAGAACTTTATTTATTCCCAATTCGCTGTCAGATGTCATCCACCCTTTTCTTTCTCCGTTTCTTTATTTTTTTTATTAATCCGGAAGGAAATGTTTGCCGTCGCAATATCGCCCGCCTCCGGATATCGAGAGCTTGCTTGATGTGATGAATCTTTTATGACGATGTCACGATGTCCCTCGGAGGCAGATGTGAACCTCGTTGTGTACTGTGGCTAGAGGGTGTGTTTTAAAGAGTATATGCCCTTCTTTTATCTCCCCATCCTCTTTTTTTTAAAAATCCCTAATCGAAAAGAAATGTTGTCCCTCCGCGATTTTTTGTTCCAATTTCAAGCCTTCGTCCTGTATTTTTTTTCGTCCTGAAAGGTTTGGAGAAGGTTGATTTTTGTGAAAAAAAATTGGACAAGGTTGGGTAGTTTTATTTCATGGGCCATTCGGGTGAGCTGGCGAAAAAATTATTATTTTTTTTCTCCCCCCCCTTTGCCTGCGAAGGTAGTTTAAAAGCGTTGCTCATTTAGGTGGTCTTTCCCTTATAATTATTATCCTTTCCGTCACACCACCGGCTTTCAAGTTCGCTCTACCGTGAGTTGATTGGTGAGATTTTGTATAAAGCTTTTCCTCTATTAAAATATGGACTTAGTCATCAGCAGCTGCGTATCCGGAAATTCGTTTTCCACACTTTTTTATACTGTCTTCTTTTCAGCTAGTATCCTCTCCTTAAATTCTTCCTTTTACACTTTTATACGTATGTTTTAGTCGCAGACGGCCGGGTTAGGTAGGAGAGATAGCGTGCTCGCCGGCTGACAAAAAAGGTCGCGGGTTCGAGTTCTACTCAGGGCATTGATGTTGTGTTTGTCCATAACTAATTTTTCTTAATGCTTGTAGTTAGCTAGGACATACTGTTGTAAAAATAGGTATATGCTAAAACCGATTAAAAAATCTAACCCAGAATGATTGGAAAAGCTCAGAAATAAAGGGAAATGTTTAATGTTACTCTTTGTGGTCTTTCTCAGGGGTTCTTTCCATCTATATCACATTTTTTCATTGTCTTTAGGAATTACCGATAGCTTCCAGCATAACTAATGCGCTCATTGGGCTGTAAGTGGTATTATTCGTGACACAGTCCACACCTAAAGGGTCCGACAATGAGAATAGGATCCAATTATTCATCTTCAAGCCCAGTTATTATGGCTCTTTCATTATTTATATCTCCTGGGAAAAGAATTGTCCTCACAAAATTATCATTTGACCTTTTGTCCGTGGCAATGAGGCATCGTTAATGAGCACACTGAAAATGGCTCTCAGGTCCCCTAAAACCTCCGAACAATACTTCAGGCCGTGCGACGGACTTTTCTACGGTCAGGCTAATTGGTGGCTTTGTTTGATCAATGTTGTTAAAGGTTTCTCAATTTCTTGTGTGAAATCGGTATGGTTTTCCAGTGTCTATAGGAGGTTTTTCCAAAAAAATTCAAGATCGACAATGTAATTCATAGTGTCCCTGTAGGTTGCATTACATATCGCATTAACATGATGTGTTTCTATCCATAGAGACAAGTGAATTCATATGTGCCGTGGAGCAAGTTCCTCTTCTGTTGGTGGAATAAATAAAATCGTTGAAAAAATGTCGGCATTATTAATCGGAGATGTATCCACGAGATGTCCAATAAACTTATGTTTACAATGGCATTCGATATTCGACATTTTCTCACACCCCAGGCTGTTTCCTTAGATAGAATTCGTTACAAGTATCTAATATAATCTTATTTTAAAGTTTACATGCTTTTCGGTGGTGAGTACTATCTTCATCTATCAAACGGACCTTACAGTTAGATTGTGGTGATTTAAAGGCCTCTGATAACGATCTAGTAATCATTCACTCTCATAATTTTTTTTCGATTTTTGCATCATTGACTCTTCATAAATAAAATCCAGAAAAAAATGACGGAAAAATACATTAAAAGAAAAAAAAGTATTTTTTGAAGGAAAAAAAAACAAGAAAATTGTTATATCTTTCGATAATATTTACATATTGCTTAACAGAAATGAATTAATTTTTTTAAATACATAAGTTTTGATCTACGAGTATATTTTAAGGAATCAGGTGTGGCAACTCACCTGCATTGTTGTATGAAATGTTTAAAAAGTAAAACTTCAGTTTTTGATAGGCTTGGCAACACGGTGAATCTGTCGTTCTCTGTTAATCTTCTGTAAAAAAAATAAACGCTATCTCATTCGTGGAACCTCATCTTCCACTATACTTCCGTGATATCGCGTAATCCCATATGTATGGCTTGACCTATGATATTTATTTTGATAAACATTTTTCACTTCCGTTGTCTTAAAGGCTTTGCTATATCCGTCACCAACATTATAATTTTTAACAGAACTCAAAGACGCAGTCTTATGGCAGAACATACACGTCCCCCGACTAGAACCGGCAATTCACACGTCATCGCACAATTCACACGTCATCGCACAATTCACACGTAACGACAACAAAGCACCAATATTTTTAAACAAAAGGCTGACTGAAGAGTGTCGTGACGCCTATGGATGGCTTTAAAGACATTTGGTGTGGAAGGGAGGCTGAGAGAGCATTTGGGCGGACTCTGGGATCAAAGATTCAAATTTAGCATATTTTTTAAAAATATAATGTTGTATATACACCAGTGAATTCGGAGTTTAGTGGGATTCACTCCTCTAACGTTCAATCAGTTATTCGTACCTAGCCCGATTTATAGTACCAGTTAGACCACGAACATAAAGTGAAAGGAACAGATGCAACGCCCAATGGAAGCGGCAACTCTAGTTTTCAACCCCCAGTGCCTAATGGCTTTTCCTAAAATTTTCCAACTCCATATTCATACCTTTTGAATTCTCGTAGCTATTTTCAATGGGCGTGGGTTGCTCTTAGTATGCAACGACCGGTGCCATTCATGAGTGCTCCTTCATATATATATATATATATATATATTAATTGAATTGACGTCAAGCGGAGCTTGGTCTGACTTAGGTCGTCACCAGGCCCTTCGGAGCGGCGGAAAAGAGATACAAGGATGGGGATGAAAGGACAGAAGGCAGTCGAAGGTCCGAGGAATCTCCAAAAGTAAGTTTCATTTAGTACAGTGAAACCTAGGCTAACGAAGATAATTCGTTCCGGAATCATATTTGTTAACCGAAATGTTCGTTAGCAGAAACGTGATTTCCCTAAGGCCTCTACGCAAATTGGTTTAAATCGTTCTGGAGGCTGCCCACGATTTAACGATGTGTAATGAAATGGTAAAAAGCACACTATAAAAGGGCAAACAATCGCCAAAGGCTGAGATGAAAGCTTCGAAAATTCAGCTCCCAACACGGCTACGTTATGTTAGCATGCCCACCCACCAAAACGTTTGTTAACCGAATCCTAATTCGTTAACCAACACTGAAAACAGCGAAAAGTATATTCGTTAGCCGAAAAGTTCGTTACCCGAGGTATCTACTTACTATATTTAATTACTTTGAAAGTTGTAACGGACCAGGACTCTTAACCGCGTCTGAGAAATTTCAACCGGAAATAAGCCACGTCCTGTTGATTATTCGAATTCCGATCTTCCTCCTCCCCACCTTCTACCCCCTCCATAATGCCGAGAAGACCCGCCCCCCCCATTCCCGCTCACCCCCTTCTAAATAATTTGCAACGAGTCCTTGCCTTAATCTGTTGTAGTAGAGAGGAATTCTGCTAGTCGACTGCCTAAGAGCAAGTGGGACAAAAATTTCTCAAGGACTTGAAACATCATCATCCCTTGGAGAATCGTACAAGTTGATTGATTCGTCTATCGGAAAGGAGCATCATTTACTAAAATGTAATTTAATGCCACAGGAGAGCGGCGGTGATTAAGGGGGTCTTTAAGCGTTTAGTTTCATCTCTCGTGGAATCGCGTGCATCCCTCACGTCAGAAACGGTGACGCCGAGTCTCCTTACCCCCTTCCTGCTCACAGTTCTCAACTTTGACTCCGGATGACGTCTGACGTCACATGAAGTGGTACCACTTCATCGCTTCCGGGCACGTGACCGTCATGCAAAACTATGGGCTTCCCTTAAGAGAATCTATCCTGTGTCATGTTTAATCGAAGGCGAAGTAAATTTAAGTAACGGAGGATGAATTGCCTTATTTTATAAGGGAAAATATATTGATTCTCGATGATGAATGCGGTATTAAGAATTATTAGATTTTTTTTATATCCGGTAAATCCAGGAATGTGAATTTTATTGTGTTTTTTCTTGCAAAATATTATATTGTGGTTGCATAAATCACATGTCCTTTCTCCCTACCATTATATGTACATAATATCTTTCGAGTATCTCGAGTTGCAAGATTTATAATTTAAAATTTCACCTTTTATTTTCTGGGCAGGAGTTAAATACGGCATTTTTTATTTTTCCAATATTCTGCAAGGATTTCCAAAAAAAATTATTTGAAAGTTATGACATTTGTTAATCTGAAAGCTCGTTATTCCCTTTCCTTGCCTCCGCTGGCTCGAGTACCGTACCCAGTGCACCTAATTAATTCACCTCTGTGATAAAAGTGACATATCCTACTCTGTAATTGAAATTATATATAAATTTCACGTCATTTTCAAATCGTAGAAAAAAATCCTTAAAATGTAGACTTATCAAATGCCAGACGGCTCTAAAAAGATATTACATAATTGGAGCGAAATCCATTCGAACAGTCACTAGTAAAGAAATAGTTTGTTTATCTCTCACCCGTTCACGGGGAAATTCATCATTTGCCCGAAAAAAATTATAGCTGTTTATTTTGCTTTCCTTTCTTTTCCTCTCTCCCGATTTATCATGGAAAAGATCTTTGGCACTTTCATTCGTGTTGAAGTTGTTCATAGATAACAAGTGAAATAACCTAAACTCGAAAATTAAACGTGATAATTGAACTAACTCACAACATCTGCTCTGTCTGTGTCTTAACATTCATCTTACTAAACAATGAACCTTCTACACGTCTAATACTGAGCATTCAACATCTAATTGAGGCAGGCCATTATTGCTTTGGATTATCTGTTCGACTATTTATTCGCAGCAGCTCTTCAAGCTGTCACCAATCTATGATTTCATGCCCGTACAGCTTTCAATTATAATGTCCCTATATTATGTAATTATAAAAGATTTCATAAAATCTTTTATAAAACTTTTTGGTTTTCTCACGGTAAAATTGTTCTTAATACTTGAAATATCACCAGTCTGCCGTTCATGCGACGACTATCCTTATAGGAAGGGTATTATCATGCTGTCGGGAAATTACCTTACATACTCCTGTATAGGTCGGCCTTTAAATACAAAATTTCAATGGGAAAAATATCTAGGGTGTATATCTATTCACAAGAGAAGTACGACAGTCATCCAGAAAATAAAAAATAAAGTACAGAGAGAGTCTCTTTTAGTCCTTATTACTTTAAAATATTACACACGTTATAATTAAAAATCAATCCACTGGAAGTAGCTTTGCAGTATTGAGTATTTACGAAAAAGAACTAGGGGTAACTTATACACGGCATAATCGAAAAATGGAAATTTTTAAGTAAATATTCAGGGTGTCGACCTATACGTGACTAATATACGATATATACAATAATAACTGTATATATGATATTATACAACCTCTGATATCCATCGAAATAATAACGAACCTCTTCAATGATCCATCTGCCTGCCATCTCCATCAGTGTTTATTTACATTTTATTTTCTCGTCACTGAGTAGCATCGTTATATCAAGGTCCTATCTCATTGATCGTTCTATAAAACGATTTTATGGAAATAGAGCAAGATCTATTCCATAAAGCGTTTTATTAAACTCGGTTTTACGAAGACCTTTTTTCTAGACCTATCACGGTTCCATAACATTTATGCGATTTTGTAAAACGTTGTAAGGAAAATTTCATCCGTTTGCGCAACCGGCATAACGTTTTCCATCATCAGTTACTCCTACAGCATTCTTGACTCCATTTCTGAGATCCCCTCGTGTATGTATAGTCTTACACAAATTAGCATGTCTTAAGATGTTCGCCAAAGGTCGCGGGTTTGGGTACCGCTCGTTTAGGGTGTTGTGTCCTCGAAATTGGTATTTCCTTCGATTTGAGAAGGTACTAACTGACCTTAGTCTTTGATGAACCCTGTAAACCAAAATATATGTTATAATCAAGATGTTTACTATTAGTTTACCTCTTTTTATTGCAAGTTTCGTCCGTATGCTTCTCATTTTGCCGGCTCTGTGAATCACTACTCCATTAGTAATGAATTGAATAGAATGGGCATTCCAACGGTTAAGGGTGTTTTTCTTTAGTCACAGTTTAGATATACCTTCATCTTAACTCAATCCCTCTTCAAATATGAATACTTCCTACCACCTGTCATTCTACCATCCTACGTCTACCTCGCTTACTCAGAATTCTTTCCTCCATTACGGGCGCCAACAACCCATTGCCTCTAATTACCCCATCCAACCACCTTTTTCTGCCCTTTTTTGGATTTCACACAACAATTGCATCTCACCCCCTACCATTCTTAGTACTTCTTCAGTGGTAGTCCACCAAACCTTCTCCATCCTTCCCCCACACCTGCATCCAATCTACGCTCGTTAGCCTTCCTCATAGACGAGTTTTCGGGTCCATATAATGAGAGGTATTTCACTTATCTTTTCTTCACATCTTTCATCAAGGTCCCTGTCTTCTACTCCTTCATCTTGGTAAACTTTGCCTTTTGCTAATGCAATTCTTGTAATATCCTGACCACTTTAGTCCATCTTCCCCTTCAATGCCAACCAAATGAGTAAATTGTTCTAGTCTTTTTCCCAATTTAGCCCTTCTAGTCTGATATTTAGCATTGGTAATGGATCTATCCATTTTATATTTGACATTCTTCTGCAGAACCACATTACCATTGCTTCTGATATTTTCTCCGAGACTGCTGTTGTCCATATCCCACGTCCGAGACCAAAAAAAAGTATGCTTTGAAAAGTGGGACACACAAAGCTGTGGGAATGGCAACGTCATTAAACGCCTCGCCGGGATGCCAGTAAGCCCGTGGACTGGGTTAGTTGAAGAAACCCTATTTCCTTCCGTTTAACTCACACACGGGCTCTCTCGCCTTTATCCTCGAGAGAGATTTCCTCTCGGCACGCTCCTCGGTCCAGAAATGATCCCCGGCTTGAGGAAACGGCCTCGATATGGAAACGCGGTCTTCAATGGGGAGAAAAGAGAGGAGAGTGTCCCTCGTCAACGACAGAGAGAGAGAGAGAGGGGCGGGGGGAGAGAGAGAGAGAGGGCGCCATGTCACGGTCGCGGTGGACTCGACTGGGCAGAGCCGGGCGGCGGGAATGTGTGTGAGTGAGCGAGGAGAGAGCACTTGTGGTGGACTCTCGGTGGGACGGGAGGGAGACGCTGGTTTTGTTTCGCGTCGCTCTCTTCCGCCGCCGAGTCCCCTTTCCTGTCGGCAGTGACGTCGGCCTCTCGCCAGACGGCGACGCTGTCGACATGACTCCGGAGGAGGAGGCGGAGGAAAAGACGGAAGAGGAAGACCATTTTTGGCGAAGCGGAGTCGCCGCGTGATGGTGGATGCGTCCTTCCCCCTCTCTAAATGCTCTTCTCTCTCTCTCTCTCTCTCTCTCTTTCTCACTCTCTCTCCCTCTCTCACTCTCTCCCTTTCTCTCTTTCTCTCTTTCTCACCCTCTCTCTCTTCCT
>WURS02330296.1:0-18022 GCA_011762765.2 Rhinocypha anisoptera
AGTCGAAAATTTAACAAGTAAGTGTGTGTCGTTTCTCAGTGTTTCTATATATTTCCTTCATCTATCCAAGAGATTTTTTGCATCGCCATACGGCATTTTTATATATAATATATATGTATATATAAAGTCAACCAGTAGATTGCAGTCAACCAATGTTTGAATTGACTACTGATGATGATTCCTATATATACATATATGAGATTGTTTTTTGCACTTATATTTAAAATAATATGCCTCCAAAATTATTTCTTTTCCCTCACTTTGAATTATCAGTAATATATTTCAAATTCCGTATATAAAGATAGGGCAGAAATGTTTAACAGCAAACTATGTATTATTTCTTATTTAAAACGAACTATTAATCGTTCGGTGACAATATTGTACTGAGTTTTATATCAATTTATAACGATTTATGGAAGAAATATTCATTTTTTTTAACACCTTGCTGCGAATGACATAGAGACTACCGCACGTATCACGGTTGTGATTTTTCCGTCTCATACGCCATGATAATACTCAATTCAATGACTTCAACGGCACACGGGCTACGTATTCGCCAAACACTCAGATGGAATAAGGAACAGAGGTATTTTCTACTCGATAGGACCAATATTCTCACTACAACCGCCAGAATTGAAGTAACCGGAGGAGTTTACCTAAATAAAAAAGGAACGAAAGATAAAAGCGGACGGAAAAATGGTGGAGATATAAACGAGAAGGGAAATGAGGAAAGGGAATTTTCAAAGAATGATAAATGGCAAGATAAAGGCAGTTCTGGACATGAAAATAACCAACGAACGGTTTAAGAAGAGCCGTTCGGCTCGCCCCTTAAGTTGGGGGGGAGGGACGGAGAGAATAGCGAGAGAGGGAACGCGCGTAAAACCAGACGACCGAAGCGAAAATAACAATAGGGGAAGTAAAATGGATAATGGATTATGGAGGAGGGAGAGATAAAATAAAAAAAGGAGGTTAAAGACGGCCAGTAAGTAGCGATGGCGAGAGTAGGTAAGGAAGGGATACAACGCGCGTGATAGGATGGAAAGTGGGCCGGTGCGATCAAACAGTCGTCAACTTAAAGAGCCGGTAAACGGAAACGAATTCGGAAAAAAACATTATTTCACCCAAAAGCTGTAATCTAAAAGTTACCCGTGAGATCTTATTTTTAACACCTCCATGCAGGAATAAAGATTATTCCACAATAAAAGGACATCAAAAGTGCAGAATGACCTCTGTTGCCGGCGCACAATTCATCCTAAATCACAAAAATTTCGGACGCATGGTAATGGGAAACATTCGTTTGGTGAACCAAACACAATTGTCGTAGGTGGTTGAAGGTCTTATCCATCAATTTTTGTGGCAGTATTGTTTTGAATCCCAGGTAAATGAGCTTACAGAAAGTGACACGTACAGATAATGTTCACATTTGACGGAAACGGCGATGGTTATGAATTTTATTGGGTAGTACACCGTTTTTGTGAACCGTGACGAGCCATTATATAAAATCAGGTCATGAAATGCCATCTAAGATAATTTATTTCATCTTGATAATTACGAGACAAAAAAGAAATCAGTGTGACGAATCCTTAGAATCACAGGAAAAGTTTACGCACTGAGGGATATTGAAAACATTACGGTCAAGGTTAAGGTTTTGGTAATTACGCCTTTCCACGCGAGTTTATGCAAAAAAAATGGATTATTCAGAAAACTTATTTTTCTTAAAAATGAAAAGCGTTCAAATCTTCAATGGAGAATGGAAGCCTATCTCAGGGTTTTCTCTGTTAAACTTTTTTTCGTTTAATCAAAGGTCGAATAGTGAAATTTCTACCCTTGGTAAAAGAAAAGCTAATCGTGGTACTTCACAACAGCGAAATCAGGATTGTAAAAGTTTTATAAATATAATGTGATTTGTGAGTGAAATTCCACAAAATATGGAGGTTTTATATTTTTATAATACGCCATCATAGAAAGACATTTCGGGAAATAAAAGTCCTTATGGAATAGAAGAATAAGGATTCCAGGAGAAATGTGGTTCTTTGCGGAGGGGGGGGGAAATAAGAGAGAGTTCATTACAGAAATTCCCTTTTATGTTTGTCTCGATGCTTCCAGCCGCCATAGCACGTATGTATATCGCATATTTGTTCCAAGCAGAACGAATGGTACCACTGAATGTCTGAATGGTGACAACAACACTTTTCTAAATGATGTGGTAATAACTATAATAAAAATAGTGTACAAAAATTCGTCTCCATACATGTTTACCAAAACTAAAAAATTCACTGAAAGATAGACAACACTGAAAACGTCCTTGGAGTTTCTACTATTTAGAAAAAGGCAACTTTATCGACGAGCGAAAAATTTCGCCACGTTTTCCACGCCAAAGGTCTTGTGTGGGAAAAAGAGCGGTGGAACGAAAAACTAGAACTGACAAAGAGGGAAGGTCTTGAAACAAGGGAATTAAAGTAAGGGTCGAGGATTGAAAATGGAAAAATTAGGTATGTTCTGAGCATTTAATTGTGGTGAGGAAAAAAGTCAGGACTGTTTCAGGAAAGTGGAATCACTTAACCACCGGAGAACGGCTCAATGAATTAATAACGATCGATTGGAAGACGAATTTGATTGATCAATGGAAACTAATACCTGCATAAAGAAATAAATAAAAAAATATCCGTCACGTAACCGAAAACAAGAAAGCGAGGCATTAAACGTGGATCTACTTAAGCTTTACATCACATATTTACCTAGCAGGGATAACTGTCACAGCTGTGGGATTTCCCATTCAAAATCCCTTCCGAGAGAATCTGGAAAGTGAATGTATCTCAGTTTTACATTTCATCCAATATATGTTTTAAACACATCTGAATATAATCTTGCAGGTTTATGAAATTTTTTAAAGGTAAATTTTGGTGTTGGATAAGTCAAGAAGAAGGAAATGGTTTCATCGGTGACTTAGTGGAACTGCTTCTTGGTTGCAGAAATGAAGACATTTTGTAATTTCACATAAACAACATTATTAATACGACCAAGGTTTTATCACAGGGAGACATCATTGGATACAGTTGCGGGTGTAACTTTGTGGAAGTCGTTCATCTTAGGGAATTTGGAAGAATTAAATTTGCTATTCCCACAAAGATTTATTTGATCCGACGATGGTTTCTATGTAACGAAACCATGGTCAGACCAAATCATTATGTGGAAATAGCAAAGTTTTTTCTTATAAATTCCATCGGGTTAGGTTCACAGGAAATGACACTGGTATGTGATACCAGTGCCAGGGACAGCATCAATGCTAGTGTTATATATCTGTGTGATTTCCTATAAATATCACCTGATGATGTCGCCCAGCAACGAAACTAAGTCGTATTAATAAATTTTTTTATGTGGAATTACAAAGTGTTTTGTTTCTATAACCAAGTCAAGAGCACCTAAACATTAGGAATGAATTATTGGCTACGAAATGTAATTAAAGGAAAAAAACCTGTAGACCAACAAATTAGGACGGTAGTCAGGCTCCTGTAGACAATATAATGGGTGATGAAGAGATTCGTTATGATATAGTTATTTCGGTCATCCGGTGCCCATCAATAGAACGAAAGTATTTTGGGATCCTTGACAAAGGATGATACAGTGATGGAGCACTGTTCCAATGTCAAATAAAAGTTGTTTGTTACTATTGGTGAGAGCGGAGGTTGGGTTTGAATTCGGACCCTTGAATTTGGCCTACATCACCCCGTAGAGTGGCTAAAGGAGGCTGAGCACCGTCCCGACTGGTGAGGCTTTATAATAATAAAGGAGCCTCCAGATCACCCCTTTCAAATTGGCATCAGGTTCCTTCCTTTAATCTCAAGGACACCTTTAGATCGGACGGTAACACTCTTGACAAAATTGTCTGTCCCAATACATAAGAAAATACCGAAGGTTTTGAAGATTAAGAACTCTTGTAAATGAACAGCATTCCCCATGTTCTGTAAAGTTACGCATATGCCAAAAAAAATGGGGTAAAATTGAGAGTCCCTTGCCGAACTTCACAAATCACAATAATTACCCGCATTTCTCCGAAGCAATTTGTTAAACTACTACATTATAAACCCATCCTTTAACAAGAGCAATTGTTCTCGAGAAGATGATGATGATATCACTACGGGAAAAACTGAAAGGAATTCCATTACCTCGGAGGGGGGGGGGGTGGAAGATGGTGCGCGCTAATTCAGATTTCGGGGGTCTCCAATGGGGGGGGGCGGGGGTGCCGGTGGGTTGAATTAAGAGTGAGTGAACGATATGGGGGCGCGTTTCGGAGTTGACGACGAGGAGCTGTGTGCTTTGGAGAGTCGTCGGGAAGGAAGAGGAGGAGAGAGGCGGCGTCGGGGCGGCGAACACGGGGAGGCGACGGTGTCTCCCTCCTCCCCGTTCGAGGGGAAAGATGGAAACAGGGAGTCGGAGGGTAAAAGGGAGAAGGGGAAGAGAGAGAGAGACAGTGAGACGCCGTGGATGAAACAAAACAGGGGCTTTTGCCATTGACGAGAAGATGGGTTGGAAGGGAATGGGGGAGGCGGGGAAGGTGAGGGTGAGGTGGGGGAGAGAATGTGGAGGGGAGTACGCGCATGCGTAGGTGTGCGTGTGTGCGAGAGAAAGAGAGAGAGAGAACACCGCGGAATTTTTGGGGGGTCGCCAGAGGCATAAAATAGTCAGCGAAGTAGATGGGAGGGAGGAAAGAATAAACGCGGGATTTTAAAGCGTAAAAGCAGAGAGGGAGAGAGAGAGAAAGGGAGAGAGAGAGAGAGATGGGTGAGAAGAGAAGAAAATCGGTCGCATAAATAACCCTGCTGTCAGCTAAATTACCGAGACGAGCAAAAAAGAAAAGGTTTGGAATCCATTAAAATGGTTTACTTTTGGCTGTGTCGACGGACAGTAAATTCCATGGTCAGGAGAGAATCACGCGAAATAAAATTCTGCACGGGCTTCCGGCCATTTCAACAAATACATACTATATTTATCCTTCCCGCACTATTCGTCCTTCGCGACTCGGTTATTTTTCACCGCTACCTTAAGGATATTCAAAAAATGTAGTTTCCATGGTGGTTACCTCAAAAACAATACTTTTAATAAAACAACAAACCCCATATTTATGGCTACGCAAGATCCGTGGCTCGAAACCATGCTTGAGTCGCAAATAAATGGACAAATAAAGTGTTTAAGACAAAACGATGAAGCCATCAATTTTGGATATATACCCTGATCCATTCATCTAGTGAAAAAAATTAAGTTTAGGCATCATTTGACGTGTATAGACTAGTAAAGAGGATTTATTTGATTAATTTGACACGGGAAACTGGTCCTTTGGCTAGTAATTAGAGAGAGAGAGAGATTGTGTGTATGTATTTTAAGGAAGAGAAAAAGACGAAGAAAGAAGGAACGGAATTTGACACCTGCGAGGTTCGAACCCACGATCCCCAGGACGGTAATCCCGCAGTCAGAGCCAGCAAGACACCTGGCTAGA
Source organism: Rhinocypha anisoptera (assembly GCA_011762765.2). Lineage (NCBI taxonomy): Eukaryota > Metazoa > Arthropoda > Insecta > Odonata > Chlorocyphidae > Rhinocypha > Rhinocypha anisoptera. The sequence goes on from WURS02330296.1 coordinate 5,495, forward strand.
ACGGGGAAATTAGTTTCTTTAGTATTGCGGACCCCACGGCCATTGATTTCCACCTAGCACGGAAATATGTATATATCCTTATATATGCATGTGTTTGCATATGTTATTGCATATGATTATATGTATATAGGTATATATATACCTATATATATACGCACACAGTTATACACATTCACACACAGAAACAGATAATAAAGAAAGACTCACATAATGAAGAGATATGTCGGGGCTTGCTTGCCCCTTCGTCGGTCTGAGAGAACTGACTGATGAAGGATGATATGCATGGTGTACTGTATTGGGAAGGATGGGATATATATATATATATACTTCAGAAAAACTAAGAAAAGCAGAAAACACGATATACTCGTAGTAGTAGTAGTATTTTTGTTTATATGGTGCTTCGACGGCTATGGTCATTTCGCACCTCTTCAATTCATAGCAAAGCCCATATGGACAAACACAACACCTATGCCCTAAGGGGATTCGAACCCGTGACCTTTGGGTTAGCCGGCGAGCACGCTACCTACCAGGCTAACCCGGTCGGCACAATATACTTGTGAATATATATATATATGTACTTCAGGAAAATTCAGACGAGCATCAGACACCAACACACGGACGCACTTATACACATTCACGCGTAGAAATAGGTAAAAAGAAATTCTCATATAACGGAGAAATATTTCTCCATTATGTGAGTCTTTCTTTTTACCTATTTCTATGTGTGAATGTGTATAATATATATCTATATATATGTAGTACATGTATATATTATTCTCATCCAGTTCTGAGTTATATTTTAAAGTCCCAAGTCTCTAGATCATAGAGAATTTAATTTAAAATCGATTCCCAACTTTCACCCGAACAGACAAACCGACAGATTGCAAAGCGAGCTAATAAAAACGTGATAATAAATAGGAAATAACACGTGAGAAATAAAAAGAAAACAAAACTTTCTACTACGCCGGTTGAAGGCACAGGGACGAAGCAAAGTTGTGAGAGGGAGAGACTTTGGTGGGAATTTGGAGATGACGTTGAGGCGGAGGCACGCGAAGGGGGCGCGCATGAGTCAAGGCGGAGATCTTTTTAGTGAAAACGCGAGGCGGCGGAAGATGCGGAGGAAAAGGAGAAAGTGAGTAGAAACAGGAGGGCGTGGGCGTGGCAGAAAATGAAATAGCAGAGTGAGTCGTTGATGGAGAGGACGGGAGTCGGAAAGGGACGAAACGAGAAGGCAGAGAAATCAAGAGGAGGCAACTGGGATGCGTCGGAAGTCGCCCGCCAAACAATGAAGAAAAAGAGAGAATGGTGTATTTCGTGCGTCAATTCTAGTCCCGGCGATGTTTGACCCATTTGAGTCTTGCATTCTTCATTATTCTCTTCACCATCGCCATTTTCTCATTGGGCTGTCTGGAGGAGTCTGGTCCTGAATATCTTTTTTTTAAAAAACCTCCTCAGTGCTGTCTGCTTGTTACACATTTTCATCATTTCATTTATAAGCTTGAACAAAATATTCATTCACCAACAGATTAAATACGTAAAATTGTGGTCTAATTCCACATAAATATTCATAAGAAATCATAATTGTCCCATGAAATTCATGTACTTGGAAAAGAAAGTACTTTCAAGCACTCGAATATCGAGGAAGAAAATTATTATCACAATATGATCTCATGAACGGTTAATTTTTGTTTTCTCCTGGAAATGGATTAATCTTTCTAAAGACCGTCACTAGTTAATCGGGGAACTAGGGAACCGAAAAGTTACTACGTACTGTGAAATATACTACGGTAACTGCATTAAATTATGCCCGGAGAAGTGAAATCAAAGTTTCCCAACATGGCGTCTTCAGCGAGAAAGAAGCTACGTAAGCGGTTGAAGGAAACTTTAATTTCCTGGCACTCTTTAAATCCATTAGACTGTTGCCAGCATTAAAACCAAGAAAAGGTGCATGACGGATGAATGGCGACCTGATCATACACTACATTTCTTGTTCTTATATGGATGGGTCCTATGAGATATAAAGAAGTCGCCATTTGCTCCACATGCTAAAGAAGAAATCGAGAAAAATACAGAAAAAATATATGAGGATGAATAGCACCAAACGGAACACCAAATGAATCGAAATGTTCCCCTGAAGCCAGGAAAAATGGAAACGAAGATCAACACTATGATTTTTCTCGCTGAAGACCAATGAATTTATTCATCGTTTAACCACTCATGAGGATTGCATTTCCTGACGAACAATTACAGCCATTTCCTGAATCCAGCAAAAAATATAAAAAGAGGTTACCTTGAACCATTTAAATGGAATTACCACCAAGAAAATTTAGAATGGTCAATGAGAAGTTTGACTCAAATAATTAAACTTGTTCCGCTTATTAAAATTGATCTTTAAAAAGAATGGAGTGGTTTACAATTCCAAATGATTTATAGCAGTCCATTCAAAGAAATATTGATGCATGACGGAGAAAAGAATTATTTTTATTTTTCGCCGAAGGTCATGACTGGAATTTTGGCGAAGAAACATATAAATAGACCTCAAAGCACGACAAGGTCAAAACAGTTGATAAAGGAGTCACTGAATTTTTTCTGTCGATTTTATCTTTGAGTATAAATGTTGAAATGTAGTCACGTCGTGAAATTTTCAGTTTCACTGCGTTCTTAGGCTGCACATGAGCGTACGACGGAAATCCATTCATGACAAGATTTTCACACATCAAATTAAGCAACGAATTTTAACTGGAGGAAACATTGAAGCAGAAATGAATTCATTTTTTTTAAATTGACACTTTCAATTGGAATTTATATAACAGTAAAGAGTAAATCATTGCCATCCACGCATATATATCTCAATTGGACAATCGTTTCGCCTAAAGACTTACAGAGATAGGGGAAAAAACAATATAAAAACTTTAAATTCCATTTAATAATATCTCTGAGAAGAGAAGAATCTAGCATAAAAATTTATTAAACCTCAAGATGACACACAAAATAAGCTTTGTATATTCCACAGATTTTTTTAAAAACCGGTTTCGTCTTTTAGTCTTCAAGTCGTAACCCGTCGTTACAGAATAAAAAAAAATCTATAAATTTTCTTTGGCTTCTCTACTCATGAAAGTAATGTAATAAGTGAATACATTAAGTGAAATATTCTCATTGCCTCTGTTATTTTTATTTCAGGGACAAGCGGAAACAAAGAGAAACATGAGCCTCCCTAACCTAAATTTCTTAGTGAATGCCGCAGTGTAATACAATATGCATTTGGCTCTTATCCAGGCGTTCAATGCCGCAGAATGTCCTTTGCTTCCATTTAAAGCATTAGTTTTTACCCTGACGTTTAAATTTTTCAAACTCCAAAAGTGACATAGTCATCCGAGAAGGAGCATAGATCTAGTAGTATCTAGTAACAGTATTCGCTAAGAGGAAGCATTCTACGGAGCTTCGAAAGAAATTAACTTTTAAAGAAACTTAACGTCGTATTCACAGGAAACAGCTGTGTATACATTAATCTGAAACCTTATTTAATAATTTAGGGAGAAAGCGACGGAGCAAAATCTTTTATGCTATGCCACTCACATGCAGTACAATTGACATTTCATTACCACGTAAGTTACAAAATCCTTGGAATCGCACTTTATACACTGACCTCTTCCATCATTTTCGTCTGGATATTCACTTTTGCCATATTATATATATATTGCTGTTCCTTTATTCAGTTACTACAAATATTTAAAAACATTTAACAACTCTTCAACGCAACTTGTGTTTTAACAATCAGTCAATCCACTTTATTCACAGCTATTCAATAAAACTACCATTCCTTAGGTTGAACGTTATTTTTCACCGTATTATCTACCTTATCAGTCAGAGAACACTACACTTCATTTATACGACTTTGCTTTCCGAGCTTTGCTTTTCAGAATATATTAGTTTTATCTGTAGCGGTTCGTAACTATATATATATATATGTAATGCAAACTATTCTTGGCGTGTTTTGGTTACCCTTTCCTTATTGATTCTCGCGTCGCTATAAATAGTAAGATTGGGTAATAAAATTTTTTTCATTAAACCGAGTAAATGTTTTTCTTGTTTTATCCCTGCATTATCATCATGGCTTTGGACACACATCATTAAAAATCACATACACACCGATAAACATTTGTTTGTATTTTTCCAAAACCTTCTCCATCCAGACTAGCCGCCATGCCATGTTTTATTTCATCTTTGTGAGTATAGCGATGCCATAACAAGCTAAATAATAATCCTCTGCCTGTGTAACCGTATCTTTTTATTGTTGTTCCTTCAATGTCGTTTTTTCCGTTTCTACATAATCCTCTCCCTGTGTAACCGTATCTTTTAATTGTTTTTCCTTCAATGTCGTTTTTTCCCTATCTATATATTCATTGAAAACCAGTGGATACTAGTGGACACCGAATTTATACTTTTGGGTTATTTCTAAATCTCACTAAATAGTCCGAAATATTTAGCTTAACGATTTAAAATAAGGAAAAACAATGCCATGATTTTGTGACTATTTAGTATCTCCGTTTAAGATAAGAAATCTAATATCCTCGGCTTTCAGATATTTGCTCAAGGCAACAATTATTTTCTCTGTCATTATTCTTATTACCTACAGAAGGGGCTTTGTATTGAGCACTTTTGGCACTTATTATGGCAACCCTGCTACACATTATATATGTCGTTTGAATAGTGTAGAATTTTTCTATTTATATTTCTCACAATATCTGGGAAACTGACAGAAAAAAAGAGGTTTTTAAAAAATATAGGTATATGCCTAAAGTAAAAACATTAGGAAATTTAATAAAATGTCCACACTGTAACGATCAAACTCTTTCAATCATGACAACTCAATATTAGGAGTAAATTATTATATTTAGTAAGACGTAACAGGAGCTAAAATTAAACTTCAGGGCATCCATATTGGGATTTACATTGCAATATTCACTGTTTTCTGCATGGCACGACGCGTTTTGCTACTCTTTAACTCTTTAAATATCCATGCTACAGAGTAGCGGAAGACGTGGTGCCATCTAAAACAACTATGGAAATCAAAAAGTGTTTCCCTATATGGGTACCTATCCTTAATTTCCACGAATTCACGCCTGATGTGATTATTTTTACACTTTAGGATATAAGAAACATCACATTAGTAGTTAAAAGCTCTATAAGTTCTACAAACCTTCGTAAAAAAAACACTGGGATGTATTTCATCCATGGATCTATTGAAAACCGTAATTTATAGAGTTGACGGTTCACAGCCTTTTTTTAGTTTTTCACTTATTTTTTTACCCTCGCCAAAGACTTTCCTACTACGTATTACCTTCACAAGAGTGCGTAAGATCAGTAATCTACTAAAGCACAAAACTCGTAAAAACTGCAACGATTCCGTCTACAAGGAGCTATTCACATGAGATTCAGGGAAAGTGTTCCGACGGTCACGGAGTAATGTTCAGGGTGACTATCTCCTACATTCCTTTTCGGCATCAAATCCTCAGATATTAGTTCGCGACATCGAAACTGAATGAAATAAATATCTCCGTTTGCAACGCTGTCGACAGCTCCGATTCCTGCAGGAGTTTCTCGTCCTACAACCATTCCTCAGTCACCAAAGCTCGGATATCTTATTGTACGGCACACCCTCCACCATCCGCCCTGAGGTTTTCCTCAGATTTAGACCGCATGGTGTCTCATTTCACCCTCTCCCCGACATCGCTAGCCTGACAATTTATTCGTCTTCCCTTCTCAAAGGGCGGTCGACGGAGACGAGAAGCCGTGAAAGCGGTGCCGTGGGGGTGAGACGTCTGACCTAAGTCTACGTATTACCATAGAATAAAGAATACTAGTATTCTTCAGTATATGGTATTGCCTTGCAAGCCGCCGCGAGGGCGGCTTGTGGAAGGGCCGCCACCATGAAAATTTCAGAAATTACAATTGGAAACTGCACGCTTGCAAAACATTCATGACAAAACATCATTCAAATTATGCGAAGACAACGTCAAAATACATATAATTGGCATGTATGCAAAATAGCTACAAAATACATACACTATCGCTCATAAATAATCCTAGGACTACGTTTATTTTTATGTTATAATCGTGACATTCTAAGACAAGAATGACATTTTAAATCTATCCGTTCTGCAATATATATCCACGATTCTATTTTTATGATTTGATTTTCCGAAGTGTGACAAGGATTTCAATAAAATATCTTCACTGAATTTCGGTCTAAAATTTACAAAATAAATTCAAGCTATATTTTCACCTACTGTCAACGGATACGGTTCCCACCCTAACTCCCCCGATGACATCGTTACACTACTGAATTAATCGTGACAACATTTCACATATCCAGCCGCTCTGCGTTTCCTAAGACGGAGGACGCCACTCGTGTCGCTACGGGAGGCGACCTTCGTCACCCCTTCTTCCTATCTCTCTCTCTCTCTCTCACACTCACTCACTCTAGGAGAAATGAGTGTCCCGAGGAAATTGACTCCCCCTCACCTTAAAAAAAAGTTCTCGTCTTCCACGGGGTGTTCCGCCCCGAAACATTCTGCGAAAAGGCAAAGTCGCGGTAGGGAGGAAAACGATTAGTTACCCGAGACGCTGGGCAACCCAACTTTCTAATTGTTCTTTCCAGCTAATCCCGACAACGTCTTGCCTTAGCCAATCCAAGATTTTCTCTCCGTCCTCCTCCTAATTTGGACGCCGCCGCCGCGAGAGAGGGTTTTGCGGCGCGCAGGAGTCAAGAGGGTGCCCTGAGAAAAATATGGCCTCTTAAATCACGGTTAACCTTTTACAGGCTTTTTCCGAGGAAATTCGGGATAAAAAATTCTCATGACCGCATGGGGAGAGTAACCTTAAGAGAAGAGCGTTGTGCGGAGACTATTTCACGAGGTCATGGCCACGGACCAAATTCAATGGGCATCAAGAAAAGAAAAAAATTGGACCGGGGGAGAAATAACCATTAAGAGCTGCGTGCCATTATTTTGTTTATCTATTTTAATCTCAGAAACTCTAAAAAATTATGATAGGAGTAAAATAGTAAGTATCCAAAGTATCCAACACCAGGAGGTCCGTCAAATATATTTTACAAATTCCATCATTCTTATTTAAAGAAGAACGCCGTAAAATGCTATGCAATACTTTAGGGAATAACTCTATATTGTTAAATAAATTGCTGTAAATTCATTTAATGTAATAAAAAAATATTTGATCCCATTAAATATAAATATTATTTTAATTAACCACTTCTAAAAATGTGAAAATAGAATTGAAATGTCTTAGATTTTTCATTTAAAAGGTTTACCTTCATTTTTAGGTGAAATTAACAATAAATAATAATCATTTCCATTAATTGGTTATAGATATATTTTAGTTTGTGTAATAATTCCTAGTGATTTAACCTTTTATGTGACTATTTCCAATTTTATTTAAAGTGTGTTCCATATTTTCAAATGTGAAACCAAGGTAAAAATAACTCCACATCAGATCCTATAGTGATGTGATTTCTTCAACGTTTAAACATTTATGTAAAAGTTTACAGGCTGTAATAATTTTTGAGCACGACGACTTTGCTTTCAAATATTTGATAGGATATATTAAATGAACAAACATACGTTTCGAATGGATGACGGTCTGGTGAAGCAAAGTTTCAGGAATTCACCTAAGAGAGCGGCCATAAATAGTTATGAATTAAGCGTTGTTAATTTAACGCAAAAAAATGACGGTGCAATATAAATGGTAGGCTGCGTTATGTTTTTAGACGTCCAGCACCCAATAACATAAAATTTGGAAAACATTACGATACTGTGTCGTGAAAATAACAATGGCTCCACATCAAATACCCAGTAAAAGAAAAAGGTCGTTAAGGAATACGGACGCTTTTGAAAGAAGGCTTCTATAAACGGAAGGTGTGAGTAATAAGGGTGGAGGAAAACGGAGGAGGGATAATCTGCGACTCATGAACCGCAAACCTAATAACAACAACGACGCTACGAAATAATAAATTATGATATTTGTTGAAATACAGGGAATATCAGTTGAATAACGACAAGCGGAAGTGCAAAAAAAACTTGGTTCAAGGTATAGAAGAAACAGAATATATTGCAAATTGAAAAATTGCTGTATTTAAGAATTATTTTAAATTACGTAGGTGCAAGGTCAGAATAAATAAATGAATACTTGCGACCCACTTCTTTCGTACACGCACAACTGAAAAAAATATAACAATAAAGAATATGTGATTTTGCGGAGCGTGCAAAGTTGTATTTATCTTGTGAGTCACGGAGTAATCACGCAGTACAGCCAAGTACGGTTTCATGCGATTTCATGAATCACATCAAAATCAAATGCTTTATTCTAAAAAAATTAACATTTTGAGCGTTTATGATTATCTCGAAAATTTTTAACGCGTAGGTTTGTTGTTGTTACTTTCGACATCGTTCTCCGATGAATGTCTGTTAAGAGCGTTTCCCGCGTTCTCGTTTCTAAGACGACCGAATTCCAAACAATCTGAAAACAAAAGAAGAATATTACGCTTTAATCAACCAGTCTTCCCCCTGGTTTACGGCGACGTACTTTGTGCACGCCGTGTAATATCCCGAGGCTTTCATTTTCTCATTAGATCTTGGCAAAAACAGGAAGTAACGTGTTAAATGTGATCAATCTGCGTCCTTCTTGCGAGGTATTGTTTATCTCGGGAAACGAATGAATGCGTCACACGCCCCTTACTTTACGAGCCACCATTACAGAACGTCATCAAGGCTTACGGGTAGAGATAACGCAGGCATATAAAAAAAAAGAAATCGAGCCGTTAGCTTTGCGGCGTTGCTATGAGAATTTATGGAAATTTTTTACACTTGGTAAATCTTGCCTGAAGCCAAACTCTGAACTCGAAAATACTTCAGTATTGATACTCTCACGTTTGGGAGAATAATTTAGGAAGAGGAAGGGGTGTTACTACTTTCTAAATAAGTGATAATCATAAAAGAGACAACGGTTTTTAATAAAAAAAAGAGTGCAAAATCAGTTCAACTTATTCCATTTTCACCGCCTATCAGAACTTTTGTTCAGGTAACATAAAAAAATTTAACATTTTACCAATTTATATGCCAAAATACTCTGATTACTTAATGTTTAGCGACATTATCTTACTTTGGGGACGGATATAGTAGAACAGCTTGATCCTTAATTTCCATAAACTGAAATATGGTATATTAATGTTTGCTGAATAAGGATTCTTTCTTCGGAATTATTAATCCAGTTACAGAAAAGGTAACAGAGGCAAAGTTATAAACGACTTGGAATACTGACGGGAAAAGAATTCGACTAAATACATGCTCCTTTAACCAAACGCACAAAAGTCGTTACGACACTTCGTCGGTCGTGGAACCTCATGGTGGAAACTCGGCGTGTACAACTAATAATGATGCATGTGAAAACATTTTAGCGGAAGTTCCATTTTATCATTTGTCCAACGCGGCAACAAATAAGAATCGTACGCGAACGCAATTAATGCTACGTCTATCGCAGAATCCAAATGGACAATTTTTAATATTCGGCAGGGTCGTCCGACGACAATGACCTGTCCATAAGCTGATAACCGTCGCGGTGCTGATCAAACCCACTCCCAAGAGTCGCTAGGTTACGAGTCCCCCACGGCCGGCCCCATAATGCACCGCATCGCACTACCCACACACACGCACTTGTGAAGGGGGGGATTGAAACACCCGATAATGAACCTCTTGACCCGGATCTTTGGAGTGCCAAGAGGCTCTTCTGCGGGCGGCTTCTTGCCTTGAGTCCATCGCATCCTATTCAAGGTCCAAAGTTGCGCGCGGAGGCACACAATTCGCACGCGGCGAAAGACTCACGGTCAGGCGGGTGGAAGACAACGGCCGATCTCGCAGGGCGGGGTCTTCGACCTCCTCCGGTAACAATAGAGAGAGCCTCGCCCGCTGCAGTGGCGACTCCCGAATATCAAGCACCCAAGTTATCGACCCGAGACGGCTAATCCCGACACGCAGGACTCAAAAACGTTCCGTGACCCCGTTCCAACGGTCGCACGGAAACCGATTTCGAGGAACGAACTCTACGACGATTTTAGTGGACTCCTCTTCCCCCCCCCCTCCCCCTTCAATTTCTCCTCGCAATTTCGCTCATTTACACTGAATTGAGAGGAGAAAGACGGGCAAAAAGATTCCTCTGTTCTTCCCCCCTGAAGACTGGAAAGTAATTTTCTCTCTACATCTCTCGGGTTAATATCCAAAGTCTTGTTGAAACAGTGTGGAGTTTCTTTGTCGAGGGTTCCATTGAGACGATTTTCTTAGGAGCGCTGGGGGACTCCAGGGGGAGTTTCCACGGCGATGTGGTTCGGTGAAATCGGAAATCAATGAAAACCAAGGAAGCCGCGCGATATTCTTTTTGAATAAAAGTGCGGGATGAATTTTTTTTTTTCTTTTTTTTAAATCTTTTTCCGTTTGACTAGGGAAGCTGTTTCACGAAAACCGAGCGGGAAAAATTATTCACGTCCCTGAATCTAAAGGATTGAGTCGTGGAGGTAGTTTTAAAAACTTGTTTCCCTCCACCATAATCATTTATGCATTTACCTACTGCCACATTGAATTTTTCCACCTCTCACGAAAATAAATTTAGAAACTCTGCAAGAACCCTTTTGTGCCAACCACATCACGGTATAAGATATCAATATCGTGTGCATAATTTCAACATTAGATACCTACTTAAACAAATATGTCGTTACATTCGTGAAATTATTCTTCATAATAGTTCTACACCCCAATCAGAATGGTGATCTGCTCTTCAAAAATGTCATTTTTATTCCAGTTCAAGATTCGGAGGACCTTTTCTGTGAACCTCTTATCCTTTAAAAATACGAATTCAACCAATACATAAAATGTTTGTAGATAATATATTAAAATAGATACAGAGGATTGGCATGCATATTTTAAAATATATTTTTCAAAGAGCCCTTTTTAGTGATTATTTAGGAAAAGAAGCTTTCATGCAAATAGAAATTAAAGTACCTGTCGTTACACTTACATGAAAACTTTATGTCACTTCAACTAAAAACTTATTCCATTAAAATTAACTTAAAGTTTATAATTTACAATGCGTGACAATTTCATTCCGTACATATATTAATTTCATTCCCTTTCTGTACATACCGGGATTTACGTCCTATTATGATGTTTTTGGAATTAGTGAAAACAGTCGTAGTTCGAGGGAAGAAGAATTGAGATTGAAGAATTACCTGTAAAGAGAAATAAAAATATCAACAATTTTACAATGGCATAATTCTACCAATATATCTCTCATATTCTTATATGTATATATTTATGTATTATATATATATATATATGTAACTGTATACCCATTCGATGAAAAACCTGAGCATTATATGATTTTCTTTGTGTCACCAATATAGGATCATATTTGGATTACTCATCACACACCGTGGAGTTATGAGTGGATTTTCAGTATTCAATTTAATGATGGTCATTCTCTGGCCTTTCATTAGCCACCGTTAAGCAGTCATTAAACTATATAGCTCTTTGATCCATAAAATGTTAATTCCCGCCCGAAATTTCGGAAATATGGAAGTTGATGAAAAGAGCTTCTCGGTGTAGATCGACATTTCCATGTGGTCTAAAACGTTCTGAAATTTAAATATGGCATCCGCCTTTATGTTTCGTAGGGCTATTTGAACATTTCCAGTTTCCCCTTAGGATTAAAATTGAATAATGTGAGATAAAGTGACATAACAAATTAAAAAACATTATTATGGGAAATTTCAATAATATATATATATATATATTTATATACATATACAATAATATATAGGCTCAAAAACATTTTCGGTGGCACCACCACCTTCGTCCGTTCAGGAAAGCAAGAAATTCCGTATTTAAAATTGGTTGGAGTTTTGCAATGTCGCAAAGATAATAAATATTTTCTAGTATTAAGCAAAGAAGGATTTGGATAATTTGAATCTGGGAGAGCAAAGCATTCAAGTAAAACATTCCAGAGAATGTATCTTAGTGACAATCTTTGAAATTTGTTAAAGCAGTAACATAAATTGATTGTGCAGAGATAACGTTGCAGGACTACGGAACTGGGGGTCACGGGTTCGAGCCTTGGAGATGACAAAACTTTTTCTCGGCTTGAATTTGCACCAAAATTCCGATACCAGAGTTTAAAACTTCTATACGTACAACCCCTGGTGGAAGGCATCAGTTTCATCAGAAGCCATTGATGTGGCGAAGGTAGAAATGATCGGCTGCCGGTTACAAAGTCAACCGGCACAGATGAGAGTGAAGTTCACGGAATCGGAGCCTCAGTAGTGCGATGTGAAAGACGACGGGAAAACCACCTCATTGATATATATGTGTGTATATATATATATATATATATATTGGTTCGAACACTAGTGGAACGTATAAAGACACAGGACACAAAAAGAAAAAAACTCACAGTGGTGAAGAATTT
>WURS02330405.1:0-18020 GCA_011762765.2 Rhinocypha anisoptera
ACAGTAGGCCTCCTCCAGAATGCACCTTGAAGCTGCCATGCAAGCTGCTTGGATCCCCTCTATTGTCTCGAAATGCTTGCCTTTCATGGGTGTTTTCAGGCATAGAAACAAAAAGAAGTCAGAAGGAGCCACATCTGGGCTGTATGTGGGCTGGGGAATCATTGGAACCCCTGCTTTGGCCAGGTAGTTGGTGACAAGGAGGGTTGTGTGGACCAATGCACACCTCCCACACACACGTGAGTGAGCACTTCATGCCAACTTCTGCACACCTTCGGCATGTTCAAATTGTTCTTAAAAATCTCATGAACAATAGTTTTTGGAATGTCTAATATCTGTGACATTAAATGGACACTCAATCGTCAATGGTCTGTGTTCAAAAGTTGCCTCACTTGTGTCACATTGTTGTCCATGGTGCTCATTGATGGCCATCTGGCATGGAACCCATCGTCGACCTCTTCCCGGCCTTCCAAAAAGGCCTTGTGCCACTGGAACACTTGCCGATCTGACAGGGCATCTTCTTTATAAGCTGCCTTGATCATTTGAACAGTTTCCACCATGGTCTTGCCAAATTTAATGCAAAACTTGATTACCATCCTTTGTTCTACCGAGCGCTGCTTTTCAACTTGCACAGAGTCACAAAAACAACTCACGGAAACACCTGTCCTCACTCTCCTAATGGTCAGAGAAGACTGAGCGACCCAGGATCCATTAGCTGACTTCCCCCACTACCATTCCCAACTGGCCCAGGCCCACTATGACATATATTCACATCAAAATAAAATCAGTGGCATTATTTTCTGGACAAACCTTGAATTAGGAGGGGGACCACAGTCAAAATGAGCTACTGGAGAATATGGATATGGGATGTAATACAACTGCAATTTAGTGGAAATCTGGACAATATCAAAAAAGAAATGACCAGAATCAGTCTAGGGTTGAACAAAATAAAAGTCTAGGGCAGTAACCTTCTGGAGTGATGGATATTCTACAGTATACTCAGGAGATTGCAGTTATGATTATACTTGTAAGAATTTTTAATAACAAATGGTGTAGAGGATAGCAGTCAACCAATCTTTAAATGGAAATATTAATTATTAATCCTTCTTGAGCTGTGGATATCCATTTTAAGGATTAAATACATAATTAGAATTAGTTTAACCACCCTTTCTGAAGAATTACAACCAAAAAATCCTTATAGCTTGAGTGTTTCTTTTCCTTTAATGAAGATAAGTGTGAATTATAGCCCTCAATCTTGTGATGTCCATATGTCACATAAATTTCAGCTTTTACCAAGAAGGGAGACTAAAAATGAACAAATGTCAGTGAATTCCATTGGTTCTAAATAGAGAAATTCTCTTTTATAGCTAATTAATTTTCTGGACAGCGGAGTAACCTAGGGAAAGGAACTGACCCCTTTACATTGATGTGTGAATTTCACATGTAGGGTTATACTAAGTGTAGTCGACCATCACTTTTTAATGCAAATTACGTTTTGAACATGATTTAAGCAGTTCTCTGATAGCATTTATGTCATTTAAGTGTAAATCTTTTCAAATCATGCTATTTTCAAAAATTTGTTTGTAAACTAAACTTATATATACTAAATATTTGCATGTTAAAAGGGAGAATGGTTGGAGTGAAAATCCCTATTGTACAGTCTACCTATATAATATATAATTTTAATTCATCATAATCTCTACAATACATAAAAATATCATTAAAGTTTTACAGTATCCTCTAAATTACATTCAGTAAAAATTATTTGTTAGATTATTTATTTCCAGCTTACTTTTGGAATGGCACTGAGATAATTTGAAGATAAATCAAGCCATCCAAGCACATTAGGCTGCTCAAATGTTTTGTCCATGAAAACTTTAAACCCTTCAAGATCAAGTAGAATATTATTGGACAGCCATAAGGAGCATGAAAGAAATAGATTATTGGGTCCACGTCCAGGTGCTCTTCCTACTCGATCAGCTCTAGGGGTTTCTTCATTGATGTCTAGAAAAACAGTAGAAACAATTGTTTCTTCAATGTTAACAGACTATGAAAACTCATTGATATAATTTATTATTCAAGAAGTCAATAGTGTGTGTGTATGTATGTATGCATTAGCTATAGAGACATATTTAAAACTTACATAAACTCATAAAGATATGCTACATGAGTCCATTGATGATACTTTTACAAATTTCGAATACATGCCAAAACTTTTGATTTTTAAAGGCTAATCTTGTAACATGTACTTTTTGTGATTGAAGTTCCTGAATCATATAATGATAACTTTCATATAAATTGTTTCTAGAAACATAATATTAAAACCATTATAGTTACAAAAGTTTATATACATATATGAATAAAAAAGTGATAATGTTAATATTCAAGGGTAATGCACGCAAATAGAAAATGATAATATACAATGAAATTTTCAAACTATTGAACATTGCTAAACTATTTTTTCTAGTAGCAATTTTCCCATCATTTTGGGTCACTTTCTTAAGTGGTTTTGGCACATATTTTTATGGCTGCATGCCCTTGCTGATGCCAAACATTCAGGAAAATTAGCTTTAAACAAATGCAACACAGCATGCATTCCCTGGGTGGGGTTCAAACGCATGACCTTTGGGATGCCTGCACTCATCTTCTCTCTTCTGTATGCTAGTATTTTAGTTTTCTTTTTATTTATTCTCATAATGTACTTGTTCAGAACTTCTTCCATTGTGTTCGAGGTAGTCAGTAGGTCTTCATGTTTCTCTGCTATGACTTCTATGTCATATGTGTAATGTAACATGTTAATTTATTCTCTGTTCACTTTTATTCCTCTTGCTTCAATTTCCTTTATTGTCTCTTCCAAGTGTATGTTGAACAGTCCTGGTGAGAGTTTACACCCTTGACTAACTCCTTTATTTATTTTAACTTATATTTTTCTTCCAGTTTTCACTTGCATTGTCATGATTTTATTCAATTAGGGTTGGTATATTTCTCTGCTGTCATGAAATTAATGCCTCACTTAAATGCTTACAAATTTTATGGACTCACACAAAGGATCCTTGCCCAATTACGCTAGGTGCACATTAAGCAGAGCAGAGAGGCAGCAGAGGTATATTCCACTATCAGATAATAATAATATTTATTTACTCAAAGATCTGATAAATTACAAATGTACAGTATATAAGGTAAATCAAACATGAACACTTGCAAACATATTACTTAATTATGCTACCAATATTTTTTTTTAACACCGAGCACTGTCCACACTAGCATGGCAACATTCTACAGTGGAGTAGTACATCTTGTTTAACAAATGCCTTTTCAATTTAGATTTGAAGGATTGCAATTGAAGGATATTATTTGCATTTTAACATATGTTGGCAGTTTATTATACAATTTAATCCCATTTCTTTGGGACCCATTTTTCCAACTTTTGTAAGCACAAAATTGTAATTAGGTCACTTTTATTCCTTGTGTGGTGATAATGGTAAACACTTTACATTAAAATTAACCATAATATTTTTTCACATACATAATAGTTCAAAATATATAAATATATGGAATGGGAAGAAGGTTCAACTCCTTAAAAATCGGTTGTACCTGATGATGACACGTGTCAAAACCTAGGTCATCGCAATAAAAATTATTTGTGGAGTTCACCAAGTTATTTTCATTTCCGTTATTCCAAGAAATTTACATCTATCAACTTGTTCCATCGATTTGCACAATCCAAAGAGGGGTTGACTTAGGCTCCAAGTATGTTTCTAGATTGCAGATTTGAACAAGAAATTGTGTGCATGCATGAACTCTTCTCATGCAGGACTGGCAGAAGATGTAGAAAACTATGTTCAAACCACAGACTGTCTGCTTCTGCAGAGACCCATGCAGGTGTTTACCTATGCTGGCTCTCTCCTCTACATAGTGTGCACCACCTCATTTGCAATTAATTCATCATAATGTAATATAATATATTGGATACTGGATTACTCTTTTAATAGGTTACTTTTTAGACCACAATTCTTAAAAGGGCAAATATATAATGTATAAAATATATTTTAAACCCCACAATGGGGTCTGATAGACCCCAGGAACTTTTTTCCTCTGTCTGTAGTATACTTCGTAATTTGAAACTATCTTTGCAGTGTAAATTCCTTTCATTGCCCCTCCAACAAATTCCGAAACACATTATTCTCAATTCTTTTAGTTAAAGTTCATAGTGGATTTAAAGTTGTTCTGGGGTACATTGTACCCCAGTGAGCAGTTAATGTACACATTTTGTGAGGTTATCGAAATCTTTCTATTCCCCTTTTTAATAAGAGCCTGTCCCTACATATTTTAATATTCAGCAATCACTTGTTTGAAAGAAAGATGATTTATGGAGGTAATTCCTCAGGTTTTACTCAGTATTTATTGGTAAGGCATTTGTTTTTAGTTTTAATTATGGCACTCGGGAATACTCTGCGGCACCCAGAAAATATTACAAACTGTTTATTTCCACTTTCCAATAAGTATGAAGACAATGAATGTGATTTTTGAGGGAACACATCAAATATTGATGAAGATTATTGTGAATTGTCTGACAGAAAGAGTGCAATGCTCATATCGACAAAGCCGACCGGGTTAGCCTGGTGAGTAGCATGCTTGCCGGCTAACCCAAAGGTCGTGGGTTCGAATCCCGCCCAGGGTATGGATGTTGTGTTTGTCCAGATGAGTTTTTCAATGAGTTGAAGAGGTGCGAAATGACCATAGTCGTCGAAGCACCCTATAAACAAAAAATACTACTACCCATATCGACAAGAGTGATGTATGATGATGATGAGAAGGGTAATTTACTGGTTAAGATAGGTTTTCGATGAGCATTAGCTTAGGTTGGCTGCTTAACAGGGGTGATAATTTTGATAAATGTGTGGGGGGTAGTATAAGGTTAAGGAAAAGCAAAAAAAAATAAAGTCAATTTGGTATGAAAAACAAGTCTTGTGCAAGGAAAAATGAAATACCACAGAGAAAATTAGAAGCCAAAGTGTGAGGCATTAATTTCATGACAGCAGAGAAATATACCAACCCTAACTGAATAAAGTCATGACAATTCAAGTGAAAACTGGAAGAAAAATATAATCTAAAATAAATAAAGGAGTTAGTATTGGGTGTAAGCTCTCACCAGGAATGTTCATCATATACTTGGAAGAGGCAATAAAGGAAATTTAAGAAAGAGGAATCAAAGTGAACAGAGAATAAATTAACATATTTCATTACACATATGACATTAGAGGTCATAGCAGAGAAACGTGAAGACCTACTGACTACTTTGAACACAATGGAAGAAGTTCTGAACAAGTACATTATGAGAATAAATAGAAAGAAAACTAAAATACTATCATACAGAAGAGAGAAGCTGAGTTCAGACATCGAGCTACAAGGAGAAAAATTAGAACATTCATTCATGGCATAGAGGCAACTACTATACTCTAGGAAGACATCATTCCAAACACTGAAGCAATATATGAAAACCCTAAAGACAATGGTGGACCTAGCTGTCAAAAAATCAGTGCTGATAAGCCAGTGCTCACATGGAAAACCCGAGAACTCTTCCTTGAATAAGTGAAAACACTCATATGAAGCATGGCACTCCTTGGATAAAAGACCTGGAGTATTGGAAAAGCAGACCAAAGACTAATAGAAGCCTTTGAAACATGGTGCTAGAGGAGGATGCTAAAGTTCAAATGGATGGATAGTGTCTGGAATGAGGAAGCATACAGAACTGCAGAAGAAGATAAATCATTTTGGAGTAAATTTGGCAAAAAAAATTGGGTAAAGTACAAGGAGTATAGGACAATTCCTAAGGCATAATAAATTCATGAAGAATATGATAGTAGGATAAATTGATGGGAATACCAAAATTAATTTTTTTTATTGATGGAAAGACCAATACACAAATATATAAAGCAAATCATAAGAAACCTTAGGAAGAACAACTATGGGGTAAGAGTATAAAAACTCACATTTCCATATGCCTTAATAAATATGGTTATATTGAGTAAACACAGAATGACTGCTATTTTTTATTATTTAATAGGTCTACATATATATCACAGTGTAGGTACATCCATCTTATGTTTAAAGTGGTAGGAATATTTAAGTATACAATCAACTATAATTTTCTTCGAGACCTATGTTAGCAATGTTTTTCAAAAATCAATACTTTAATATATTGCTCATAAGCAAAATATTTCCTCGTAGCATGTCAAGAATACTCGAAATAATATAATAACGGCGATTTTATTGCAAATTACTGTTAAGTAGGAAAGCACAACTTTATAGACACTAGTGTAGGATTTCTGTAACTCTTTAGGTGTGCAATTCCAGGGTTAATGATTAATATTTTGACATTTTTAAATTAATTATGAATACTTACCCTGGAGGCTTTTGATCTTTTTGTATGAAAAATCAACAGGAGGTTCTTTACATAATTCCTTAAATATTTCTTCACTATCTGGTAAAGCATTGTCCTTGGATTTACGCTTTTTCTTGACAATACGTTCCATTATTCGTCTGAAAACTGTCCCAGAGAGAAAAAAATCTTCCATTTTTCAGCACAAAGGTATATTATAGAAAAATATGAATTCGGTAAAATAAAAGTAATTTTTGTATTTCGAAACTATTATTTACTGATTTGTTATTATTGCAAAAATTCTGTATCTAAGAGTTTTCCTTCTTCGAATTTTAATACCATTATTTCGGTGTATGTGTAGCGCAGTAGAATCGAGTTATTCATTGACCAAAATTATGGCACCGCCTATACACAGCCTACCACAAGAACTTCGCTTGAAACTATGGTAACCGAAAAGTAAATTGTATTTCGAGGCCCGCTAAGCTCCGAATACAACCTCGGGATGTTTGCTCCCTAAACCATTTTCTGCTAATACATAATGATTTTATTAAGACAGTCTATAGCCACCGTGAATAAAAATACATATATTTATATACGATTAACTTGATCATCTGTTAGATACATTAATTGACTGGTGGTAATATATTACTGTAGTGATGATCTACTAGTATGATCTATTACTGTAGTAATATCAACTAGCGGGTCAAAAAATCAAACAAGGAATATTTTGAAACTCAATTTCCGAGAGTCTGCTCAGGATCTGACGATGGTTTTCATGAAAAAGACATATAAACAATACGACGATGAACGACAACCTGATAAGATTTCCTTCATCCGTCTCCCAAATTCCCAGGAGAGGACCACGTTCGAAGGTCACGCCCATGACATTTGAATGAGACACAAACCACTGACCTGTATTTAAAGGTTTTATCCTCCGTATTTACCTCGGGTTTGATCTGGATCTGTCTGATGGTTTTCGAAAAAGAGATTCATAAACAATAGTCGTCGTCTTGACTTGACATCTGACGTCACGTGGATTCGTTAATTTTTATCTCCTGCCGATGGAGACAAACTTTTTACAGTGCGGTAAATAAAGACTGATGCTCCCTCCGTAAAAATTATACAGTAAAAATGTTATTTGGATATGAAATCGTTTCACGCTTGACTGGGTGGAATTCCCTCGCCGTTAAAGGTTAGAGAGGAAACTGCACATTCCACATAAAAAAATTGTCAATACACAGGTGTTGAAATGTACTTTTTGTGGAAATGCAGTGTTTCCTTTCATGTTATTTGGATTCGTCACATTATTCGTTTGGATTATTCATATATTCGAGATATTTACATATGAACAAATCGATGTTTATCATAGTCTCTCTAGCATCCGAAATAAGTAAAACCGCTAACTATAGTTACTATAACGTGGTCTAACTAGAACTTCTATAGCAAGGACTTTGTTATCAATAGATGGCTTAATAGTTTCTTGTGAAACATTAGACTCCACTACAAATATTATTCTCTCTTCACCATACCGTTACTGAGTGTTGCAGGAAGAAGCATTTTGCTATTTGGGAAGTCACTCCTTTTTTACTCTTAATATGCTGCAAAAGTTTCCCAATAGTATTCTTAATGGTAAACCCTACACAGTATGTGGTACACAACTTGAGGCACATAAAAATATTCATTCTCACAAGATACAGAATAAACAATTTTATAAGAATCAGGAAGTGCATATTCTGTATAGATTTTTATAATTTACATGTAGCAAGTGGCATAAATTCACCAAGGAACCTTTTTGAGTGTATTACAAAAAATATGAAATTTTAGATTGAAAATATTTGTGAGCATATGAAATTATTAAAATGGTCTGTAAATACAATAACATATTTAAATATAAGTCTAGTAGAATACATTGGAACACATAAAAACCTATACTCTATTACAATATTCAGCAGTATCTTAAAGGAAAGACAGTGGAAGAAGAACCATGTTAGCATAGAAAGTATAGGAGTGGAATGTTGCCACATCCTCTAGGGTAGTGTCATATGGAGGTGGTAAAAGAATTGAGAAAGTAAAATGGAGAGAAGACAACAAATATATGAGGGTAAGGCATGGTAGGAGAGGAAAGAAAGCTTTTAGAAGCTGATGATTGAATATTCAGAGGGATGGGTCACTGAAGACTGTGATTAGGGTAAAATGTTATTCAAGCTGGGCAGTGGTAAGAAAAGAAGGGTGATCACAGATAGAATAATAACAAGTAGTTTTTCATAAAGGTACTTTTGACTGAAACTAAAATTTTAACTTAACATTACCAATCAATCAAGTAACATTCAGCGTTAACTTATAATTCAGCATGAGAAATCCAAAGTGAAACAGTTTAGGTAAAAAGAAAATGTTGGGACCTAAAGATACTTTTTAGTTTAATGACAACCTGTAGTGATCAACAGATAAACACTTTATGGTTTTGGGAAAAATTATTCAATAAGGGAAAATGAAAAAGAAACCTCACTTCTCTTTAGGTCATGGGACAATCTTAAACTGGCATCCTATCAATACACATAACAAAAAAAGAGAAAGAGACTAACTGCAACTGAACTAGATTACGAACAAGAATAAAAAAACAGTAAGGCAGAAAAGTACACTCTTCCGCAAAAACTTGAAAATCTACATATTGAGCAACTAGGAAGTATATGGAAGAAAAGGAATACAGCAATCGTGTAACTCTAGAGAGGTAAAAGTAAGTATTGTATTAACAAACAAGTAGTTCCTGTAGGTAGGGTATCGGAAATTTTTTTCATTAACTTAAGCAGAGGAGAATCATAACTTAAGAGGCAAAAGCAAAATAGGAATATATTATCTTAAATAGAGCAGAAAAAAACAAAAATTTTAAATCTAAAAACTTGTCCATTAGCTGCCCTTGTTGTGGCAGAGCAATAGTTAGCAGTGATAGAAAAGGCATGAAGCAACTTCAAGAAGAAAAGTCAAGTAAAAGAAGGTATTCCCCCATCAGGAAAAAAGCCCCCTCCCTAGCAGCCTGCATCAACATCAACGGGAGAAACTATAAAGTAATAGGAGTCAACAGAGTCAATGTGGTATTGGAGCTTAACAAAGATATCAACAATGGATCAAGTAACCAACGAATTGTTTCTGTCAAACAAAAAAGAAAAATTCTGAATAGTAAAAAAAGGAGTTTGTGTGAAACTGCAATTTGAACAAGAATCTTACTTTATATTAATTACTCTTTAATCTAATGAACAAGGGAACAACTGCTATATAGGTAAAAAATTTTAACTAACCATTTTGTTAAGAACTACACCTTGGCATATTCTTAGTACTATTTAGATTTATAATAATCTCTGCAAATCTATTGTACTAGCATTTCCTCCTTATACGTAGCCTCCTATATTGCAATACAAATTACGAGAATTATATATATAAATTAGTACACATGCCACAAATGAACACGTAAACATCCAATAAGTAGTGTAAAAATCTAGCCTATATATATTCTTCAAGGTCAATGAAAATTGCATAAGGAGTGTAATTTGATCATGAAAGATTGAAGATGTCTATATAATTTTGCAACCTGCTGGGATAGTTACCTCATTTCCTGTTTAGGCCTTGCATTTAACAGAGGAAAATAATTAATTATACCACTATGCATATTAATTTTCCTTCCTTGTTATCAAATAAAGGTGGAATGATAGTGTGCTTGGATTTAAGTGCTATAAATTATAGTTACATTGGGTTAAGTCATGCACCTATTTTTAACTCCATAATTATTTTGTTCATGTTAGGGCCCCAGCAGTAGCACGAAATATTTCTTCTCATTTACATTATATAATTCAACTAACACATAGCATTTTAAAATAGGGATTTATCATTAAATTATCATACAAAGTCGATTAGAAATTTTTATTATCATATGTAACACTAGTTTTCTTGGGTATCAGATCAATCTTGTTAGAATTTTACAAGAAATATTACATTATCTTAAAAATCTTCAATTTGCTGTGGTAAATGCAAATGCTTTTATCTCAACATGTTTCACATTTGTTTAAATTCTACTCGGGAAATAACCAATGGAGTACCATTCCAATATTTCTGAAACAAAAAATAAATATGAAATAACACAGTACATTGCTTAAATTCCATTATTAGTCCAATGTATAATTTTTTTAATAATAGTCAACATTTTATAGGAATATACTAATTTAAAAGTATTTTCCATACAGTTTGATCAATGGTTGCCAATGTCCAAAAGAAACTTTGAAATTATTACAAACAATGAATATTAATGCAATTCAGAAACTTATTTCGAATTACTAAGCGAAATCATTTACCCTCTTTTTCGTAATATTTCTCCAAAGTTATTTAACGTTAACATCATGAATTTTAACGCACATAATACTAAGCTAGTAATTCGAATTTTCCCAAAAACACAAAACATGGAATAAATTTAACTTAATATCACCACTTACTCAGTGCATCATCTGTTCGTCCATTGCTTTGGTCATCCATTCAGGCTGACAATTTGATATTTTTTCGATGATTTGGTTTACTTGGTAACAAAGAGACTGTATCTGTTTATCCCAACTAGGCAAAACTTCACGTGTTTCAAAATGTACGATTGAGTCTATCTGATCAATGTAACCATTCATCCTTCCTTCAGTAATCATTTGGCTTGCAATCTTCTCTGCTTTGATTGGTGGTATTTCAAGCAGGGCGCCCAGTTCTTCAAAAGTTATGTTATTGTATAGTTTACTAGCCGACAGAAGGTTGTGCTCGATCACGGCTCTATCTAAAATAGTTGAACCACACCTAGGACTTTTCTGGTATCCTGGAAACAATGCAGAAACATCTGTAGTCGAAGCTTTTTGATGCGGCTGTAGCATTGATTCAAATTCTTGTAATTCTGAACGACGGATGATTCTATCCAAATACATCTTCTCCAAAATCCCATATGCAGGAAGCTGCTGGCATCTCTCATCTTTGAATAATGTTGCGAGCATTCTGCTACGTTGCTGACCCGCTGAAGCAAGCACTGTGCAGACGAGAGCATTTCTTAAGGCTGTCATCCTTTCTCCTTCGTCGATGATACTCCGATAGGAGAGTTCATTGTATCTTTGAGCAGCTTCAATAAATTTACGTCGGTAGTCTAACACTCGGGCGTAGCACACTTTGTAGTATATTTGCAATTGTTCATTTTTTGATTCTGCTTGTAGCAATGATGCCCTATTTATGAAAGCCTCCGCCTGAATCGGGTCGTCGTCCTCCAAATACAGTCTAGCAATTTTCAAGTAGGTGTCCAGTTTGTAATCCACAGAATACTGTTTCTGCCCTGTTTCCAATGGTATTCCAACCAATACATTTGCAGCTTCACGCCAACATTGCTCACGCTCATAAATGTCTGCCAAATGCTGTCGAATACTAGCAACCTGCTCTTCGAATGATATCACCCTGGGTTGGACTTTATCAAGCGTGTAATGGGAGACAGCTTTAGATAGGTTATCGGGCAATTTGGAAAGATGTATACTGACATCGGTCAAAATCTGCCTTGAAATAACTAGACTGACATTTTCGTTAACGATTGCCTCTATAAATGTTTTGAGACCCTCAACAAGCTCCACTTCTGAGGAAGCTAGTAAGTTATCAAGTACTATTCTATACTTTTCGGCTTGGTCTTTATGAGATCCTCCAGAGTTGGACAAAAGTGTTAGTTGCTGTCTCACAGAAAGCTTGTTCGTCGCCATAACAGAAGCCCCGGCAAAAACTGGGAGAAAATAAGTTGGTATAAATTATGTTTTGACTAAAAATATGTAAGATATTCTTCTATAATTCTAATAACGTGATTTACCTGCCAAATTATTTATGAAAAACTTCCTCTTTGATAATATCTTGAGAGCACTGTCACACAAAAACACTATCACAAGATAAGTAAGCGTTTCGTATTTCAATTGTTTAAACAGGCGAGTTCAGATTTTTGAGGTTTTTCAAGCGCTTCGTTTTCGCTTTTTGTTAGAAAATTTCACCAAAATAATTTTATTCTTTTATTAGACCGAAAACATTTTTTGAGCCTGTGATTCGTAAGTCTTTAGATGGAAATATTGACTTAATTGATTTAAACCTTAGGTGCAGCAGTGGAATTACAGCTTACAATAGACAGTAATTTTGTTCCAATATTTAAACGCTTAGTTGATTTCCTTCCATTTGTATGTCATTTTTTTTGGGACGTTCACATTCTAAAATTCTCAAAATGATATTTTCTTCTCCAGTCCTGACTTTTACTTATGCCATTGCTTTAAACTGACTTGAGAATATTTTTTTTCTTTAAATAGTTTGCCGTAGTTGATACTATTACCTCCGTAAAAAAATGCCAAATTGTGCATAAACAACACCATATCCTCCTTAATATATCTAATACCTCTTCACTTTTCTTGCTTTCTGCCTACTTCACCAAATCGATATCTTAATTGCCTCCAACCATCTAAGCTCTTCCTCAAAGACCAGGTTGCTTCGATATAAATCTACGCCCAATGGTCATATTTTACAATTATTTAATTTAGTTCCTAACCCAAAGCCCCTCTCATTATTTCACATTGTTATTAATAACCCAGTCTTCCAAAATACTGCCCTGCAATTGCAATCCATGTAACTGAAGTGATCTTCTCCCTCTAGTTACTGCTCTTCTGTTAATCTTCGGCCTTGTGTCGTTGAAAGATTACATTAAATTTCTTTTGATTTATTTTCCATCCACAAGTCTAACTACCATTAATGTATTCAGAAAGGATTGCAGCCATTTGGCCAACTGAAATATCAGATTGATTATCCTCAAATCTGATTGACTGAATTGCTCCCTAACAACATTAATCCCAGCCTCTAACATTTCCCAAGCCTTGCTTCCAATTCCTCTGCACAAACATTTAAGAGCAGGGGCAATGATGGTCAGTTCTAACTTACTCTCGCCTTCCCCTTCATTTCACACCCATTTTTAGGAACACCATTGACTCAGTTTCTCTATTTTAATGCCATCTTAGAATCCATGAAACAAGCACATTGATCCTGGTTTTATTCCGAATTCATTTTAACTTGTGTTCTTAAAGCACTTTTGCTTTAAATGGTCCATATCTCATACTTAAAGTTAAGATGGTATTTTTCAAGAATTTCGTTTGGCTCGTTCTTCATCAATGTGTTCATTATTCTCAGCTGCCATTAAGATTAAATGTATTGTCCTAAAGTCTCGACAACCAGCTTTTCATCCTTTTTCAAAAAAAGTATTAGTAAGAGGCTTCTAATGAGTCACCTCTACCTCCAGTGCACACCCATATTCTCTAATATCCATGCAATCCATTAATTGTAGCCAGTCTTTGAACACCTTGAAATCCACAAAACATGCAAAAACCTTTTTGGCTGTAATCTGCTTTATTTTCTATCAGTTGTAATTATAGTAATTACAGTATTACAGTTGCGTTATTTGTACTGCTTTCCTTCCCAAAGCTTAATTGATCCATATCTGAATTTTTAATTACCCTTTTCACTAACATGGTTTAGATAGTTCTTGGTAAAAGATTATCCACTCATGGAATTAAACTTGTAGTGCTATAGTCCTCACATAATCCCATCAAAATTTCCACTTTCTGCCCTTCCTGAAAAATTAATTCCACTTATTATATACCATCATCCTAAAGCTTCTCTGTCTGTCTAGAGGCCTATGCTATACTACTTCACATTCTCTATAATAATTTAAATTGAAAAACTTAATTAACTTATGGCACAGTTCCTCCAAGTAGTTCTTCTGTTTTTTAGGATCTCCTTTACTTCTTTCAAATGCTTTCCAGCCTTATACCTTGTAGTCTAGCATAGGAATGTAAGACAGTTTGGTAACACTAAAAGGGTTAATTAAATTAATTCCTTGCTGATTTCATTAAAATATACTATGACCCATATGGAATGGAAAATATTCAAGAAAATTGAAGGAAAGAAAATTACAAGGAAAAAATTATTCTAATACAATTCTTTAGAAACAGAAGACCAAAATTTAAACTAGGTAAGAATATTTTCTTCTGGGTAGAATTTTGTAAAAACCCAGGCACTACAGGAATAATTTAATGAAAATTACTTTAATGATGGAAGTTTTTCCATGAGGAAGGAAGGAATTAATGAGAGGTATGTATGGGTAGAACACCTCTGATAATGAAGAGAACTGCCCAGAAGTTTTTGTATCCATCAAAAACTGTGCTTTGGTTAAAGTAACAAGTGCCAGCTTGGCTCACAATTGAATTGATAATGACTTGGTATATACCCTCGTAATATAGCTCTTATGAAACGAAATAATTCTGTTTTCATTTAGTAATATTGATGTAAACTATTATTTTTCTTTTGTTAAGTATTCCTTTGTATTTACTTGCTTTCTAATAAACATTTACGTGTTTTTAATTTTAATATTTTATTGAACTGCCTGGCACACTTGTGTACAACTTCAATCCATAGGGCAAACAGTATTCTCTAGGATTTAATATAATTAATTTACATGACTATCTACAATTCTCAAATCTTAATATAATGTACATAAATTCCATTTAAATAAATTGATTATGTGGGATGGCTTCAATGAACACTTTGTCACAATGCCATCTCTCATAGTAGAATTAAATCATTTTTGTTGATACTTTATTCCTCTTTTCCTGATTTATTCTCTCTAAGTTTTCTGCTGCTTGGTTTTTTTTGTTTTCTGTTTCCTTCAGTAGCTTCTGTAGTCTGAGTAGCAGAGCTGAATTTCTTTTCTGTTAAAATAATAATGTGAAAAATGTCCATTATTTGTTTTGATTATAGTTTATTAGAATGTATACTGATTTGGAAAAGCACTTCTTGGTAGAAACAACACTCAAATTGTGTTGTTGGAATTAGAGAAAATCACAAAAAATTATTAATGCTTCATATAAATCATCTTCAAGTTAATTATTCTTGATAAATATTCTTAGTATCTAATGATAATAGAAAAGAGTGGGAATAATGGCATTCATCTTTACTTTTCTTCAGAAGTCATATAGTCTTTTCCAAATGTTTTCTGCCTGCCTACAGTCACATACGCTGCCTACAGTGTTTGTAGCCATAGGTGTAAGTATATTTAATATTAGGTAACACCTCTGACTCTAGATGAAGCTTTTGAATTTTTCATTTTGGTTTTAATTTCGAGTAAATTGCTAATTGAAATGGATGGTTGCATTAGGCTATGAAATCTCATTCTCAACTTTATCTAGTAATTCCTAAAACTGCAGCCATTGTAATACATAAAAACATTCTTTTATAAGTATTTTGCCGATCTTGAACAATTATGATAGGCTCCAGATGTAGTTTCAAAATCATAAATTCTTTATCTTTTCAAAATTTTCACTCTTCTAAATTGCACCTGTGAAAATCTCCCTCTTTGTTCCTTCATACTTATCTCTCATTAACACAATTTTCTCCTAACTTCAATATTATGTCCATTATCTTCTAACATTACTTACAATAGACTAAAACCTTAAAATGGTGAAGGGCTTGCAACCTATATGATTGTCCTGTCAAGGGCAGAGAAAATTGCAGCTGACAGAGCCACCCATGGGAAGGAGCCAGATGAGAAAAGTCTATGCAAAATCTCCTCAGTAAACAGTGTCAAAGATATCTGACCGCTGTGCTGTAGCCTCTTAAGTATAGGAAGACATTCAAAAACCTATTAAAGTAGGAAAGTACATCAGTTATTATTCCCAAAATACAATGAGAAGTTCTTGATGGAAATATAGAAAATAATCAAAATGATTTCATATGCTTTGTAGATTTGAAGGAAACATTCGATAAAGTACCCTATCCCAATTCCCATTCATAACTATTACGCCATCCACAAGATTATTAATCAAGGATGTTTGAATCCAGGAAAGACAAGTCCATTTGGGTGGGTGCCACATTTGGCAGTAGAGAAGGCAAGGCCTATGCTGTCATCATCTTACAAAATCTCTTCGCAGCCATATTTAAAAAGCAAGAAAGAACAAACAAAGAGTAGAGACAGTGGCTATTCAAGTAAGAACAAGGAATGCAAGGAAGATGTTAAGGAACAGGAATGGCTGAAAACATAAGAAAAGATATTAAGGAATAGGAATTATTACAACTATTAGAAGAAAGTAGTTTTCTTTTAGGATAGATATTTTGTGGAGTCATATAAAGCTTTCTTGCACTTGATAGAATACCCCAATTTCAGAATACCCCATTTTTCAGGGCTTGGTAAACTTTGAGAAAGCATTCGGTAAAGAAGTATCCCAATTTCTATCTACTACCCTTACTCTGTCTGTAAGCTTCTTACAGACCACAACAAAATTCTTTAACATACTCATTGACTTAGCACATACCATTCTGTCAAAGACTTTATCATAATTCACCAAAATATGTAAAAATGACCTCGTTATACTCAAGGTTCCTTTTTATCAGTGTTCCCATTACTGTAGTTGTACATATTGTGTATACTTGCTCCTTTTCTAAGGCCAAAAAGTTCTTTGCCTTAGTAATTACTTGTCCTATTCTCAAACCTTATGTTGATCCTTTGTACATACACATCCAATTGCAAAATTAAACTTATAGACCTTACATGCTGTTGCATTTTATATCCAGAATGGGAAATAGATTCAAACTAACAAGTCTTCAAGTCAGATATCCTCCTTTACTCTGTATGACCCCTTATGATCCTAACTACTTTTTCCTAAACAAATAATTTCACTTGGATATTATCTATCCCTATTGCCTAGTTAATTTTAATTTTCATCCCTGTGTTTATAATACCCTTTCCTCTGCTGATTTCATCTCTGTCAACTTCCCTTTCTATACCAATATGCAGAGGTCTAGTTTCACAACCATATTCTTCCTGTTATTGCCCAATCAAGATTTTTTTTGCCTAATTTCATGATACACTCCTTTCTTTAATTACTACTGATAAATCTTTTACCTTCCGTTATGGTGCATATATTTCTCCCAGCTTCTGTAATTGTTCCAGGCACTCTCCCTATTGTCTTCAATTTGCTTCCTCCATTCTGTCATTCCCTCATCTTGGATATCATTATAACTCTCCTTATGTAGAATTATTCTAATTTCCATATTTATTTCTTCCACTGCCATCACTCTCATTTAAAACATTCAATGGAGAATGATTTTCAAAGATCATCCCAAGATATGGAAGTTCTTTTTTTTTGTTAAATGAATTTTTTGATGTTCTTAACTATTTCAGATATAATTTGTTGCAATAATTGTTCATTGTCAACATTTTTTCATTCCTTGAAGTCATGGCATAAAAACAAGTATCACATGCACTGCCTAAAAACAATTAAAAAAGATAATGTTACTATATCCCTTTCCATCAAGGCATACACATCTCAGTGTAGTGCAACATTCCTTAAATTCAAAGCAATTGCTTTGAGTGGGTTAAATCTTCTCCCTCTATCTTCCTTACTATCAATTCTACAACCCAATGACTCTTTTTTCTTCTTATATTCTAATTTTTGACTCTGCAGCTTTCCGCAATCCTATTTTATTATCTTTCCATTTTTCTCCTGTTCCTCCCCCCCACGGTTCCCTCTCTCCCTCCCTCCCTCCCCCCCTCTCTCCCTCTCTCTCTCTACTT
>WURS02330516.1:0-18019 GCA_011762765.2 Rhinocypha anisoptera
AATGCAGGGCTGCATTTTCTAGGGAAATATTTAATGTGGTAGTTTCCCTTCGCCTTCCACATCGCAGTACTGCGGCCAATTCCATGAACTTCACTCTCGCCCGCAGTTATGGCATTTGATGCTGGGCCGATCCTCTTGATCTGCACCATCAGTGCACCATCAGTGCCTACTGGTGAAACTGCTGCTTACACCAGAGGTTGCGTGTGTTGAAGTTGTAGGTGCTTTCCCGAAAATTGGCACATTATCGAGACGAGAAAATTTCGTCGTCACTGGGGCTCGAACCAGTGACACTACGAATTACTACAGTTCCTTAGTCCAGCATGCTACCTAATAGGCTACCACCGCTCCCCTATTACCTACTATTATGATATTAAATTTTACTCTTATCGTTTACAAGCATCCCAACACCATGAATATAATCTTCTAATGTATTTTCATACATCTTACACCGATCTGTATGGCTTAAAAGGTCTCCTGGCTAACTATTGCTTATTCACGTAAGTATTACATAATTAGCTCTACATTTACCTTAATTCCAAATTCTAGTTTATTACAAGACTCATTTACAAATTACCTTTGCATATATGTAGGTTCCCTCTATGCCATTCCCAATAAACATCTTAATTCACAATGTTTGTTTTGACAAAGGTTTATGGTATATATATTCTAGCATCCATCCCAAATAGTCTTCCAAATGCATCTGAGAAATCTTAAATTATCCATGCCTGCATTTCTTGTACATTCAGTCATTTTAATAAACCCAGGTATAACATTTTTTTAACCATCCTCCTTTTTTCACTACCCCCTCTCCCTACTCGTCCTTGTCCCTCTGTCCCCAACCTTTTGATTCTTTCAAAGACAAATAAATAGTTTCCATTCCTGCCTCCCTACCTCCTCCTCCTCAATTTAAAAGTAATGGTAACACTGATGTATAAAGAACATTTGTTTTCTCTCTCCCATTAGAAAATTATTTTCAACTATGTTGCCTTATAGTTCATTCCATCAATCTAGCATGAAGCACTTCTTTTACATTAAAGCACCACAGGTTACATATTGGAGAAATATAATAATAGTCCTCTTGTCGATAGATATTCAAAAAGATAATGTTTGCTGCATATGATGACAAAATAGACAATCCAGGTATTTTACACATGATCTGAAACATCTTTTACCCTAACGAATGACAACATAACAATAGTATTCACTCATACTATCAGAAAATAAATAGTTTCCTCTCTTGCCTCTCTCCCTAACCATCCTACTCCAATCTTCTAAGCAGTCACTCTCCACACCAAACTAATCCCTCTCTTCCACCCTCCTTGGACCCCTAATTTAAACTGCCTGAAATCTTGTTTCTAAAACAAAACCCATACCAATGTAATTTTTGTCTAAAGGCAAATATATAATTACATTACCTAGTTAAGATCATGCCACAGTCTTCACTTGTCCACTCGGATGAATTATTTCCAGATTAAGAAAGTTTTACTCCAAATCATATTTCATATTGATACTTGATTTCCCTGAAAAAGCCAATTAAAGAAATAGGATGCTATGCTTTTGATTGAAGCATATCTTAAATAACAGACTAAAATAATTTCCAAGAAAATATGAATACATATTATGATCTTCATTGGTAATAATGTGTTGCATGAAAAACCAATGCAATAGCTTGTGTATAACATTTTAATTCATTCATACTCCATGGTTAACAGTTACTTGCAAGAGGTCAGCCAATGAAGGTGACTCATCAACATACACACCAAAAAATATAACAATTGACATATGAAAAAACAAAAAGATTAATATACAGAGGTTGAGCACATTTCATAAGTGACACTACAGGCAAAAGTAATGTTTTCCCTAAGTTTATTGTATAAAATGAAGAATAAGTAAATAAACAAAATAGCTACTCTCAGCAAGAGGAAATAAATCATGCAATATAAACTGATGAGATAAAATAAATAAGATTGGTTTGTCTTCGAATACTGTTGGTTCAAATTTTCCCCTTTTTAGAATTGGAATGAGATAATGTACAAACTTTGGAACCTCTCTCTGAATGACTGACAATTATACAAACTTATACTCATGGAGCCTTTAGCAAGATATGAAAAACAAATGATAATAACTTTTACTGAAAATAAATCAATTAAATCAATGATGTTCTCCCAGAAAAAATAAAACAAACAGTTCAAAGAATGTTTTGATGGAATGAGACTTACTTGGGCTATAAAATGAATGCTTTCATAATGAAAATTGACAAATGCACATTAGATAATTATGATTTTGTTGCCAATATCATATTCAACACCGGACAAGAACATATAATGCAAACAATATTTTTGATGTAGTTACAAAATATTTTTTTCTACCTAGGAAAATATTTTTAGAGGCATAATTGTCGGGGACATCCCTACACCTTATACGTAGTCACAGCTTAGTTTAGGACTATATCCCTGGACACATCAAAGGTCACTTATAATAACAGAATTTTTGCAGAAATATATCACAGATCAATGTAATTTATGGTATTAAGGCAATCTTCTCCACAGCCATTTCCTTTTAAAACAGTATCTAAATTTCCAAAACACATCAACTTGCCTAATGACCATCTCCAACTAGATTTGAACCATCGGGACCCTTCCAATTTCCTCTTATAGTAATTAACAGGAATATAAGAAGCAGGAATGCTCCAAGTCCCAACAATCCAAAGAATATCCCTGTGCCAGAAATAGGAACTATGAGAAGTACTTTTATCTCATCTGCCAAACCCTCAGTGACAGCAGCCTTCTCAGTAAACCATAGCATTGGCATAAAAACATCAGGAACAGACTCGTACATCCTAGAAAGAACATGAACTTAATTAATACAAATATTTTTTAGAACTGATTTTAATAGAAAAATAAAGTTAAAGCTGACAAAGTTCACTTCATATAAACATGAAATGACTAGGTTACACGAATGATTTGATACTTTCCCGGCGTATCAGCTGAGTGAAGTCCTCTCTCAGACTTCTGGGGAAAATATTGAGGATTCTAAATAAACATGAATCCAAATGATACATTGGCCACTCGAAAAATTAAAGAGCAATCTTTACAGAGTAAAAGACCGGATTGGACTCAAAACCCCTGGAGTGTACCGCATCCCATGTGAATGTGGGAAAACGTACATTGGGGAAACAAGACGAACCATTGAGACCCGTTTGAAAGAACACAGGACTCACATCAGGTAGCATCACCCAGAAAAATTAGCGGTCGCAGAGCACAGACTCACCAATAATCATATCATTGATTTTGACATGACAAAGTTGCTTTGTCGCTCCAATGGTTATTGGGATAGAATTACTAAGGAGGCTATCGAAATACGTCTGGATAAAAACAACATCAACCATGACGTGGGATATGCACTCAGCCACTCTTGGAAGCCAGTGATTGGTCTATTAAAGAACTCCGGATAATCAACATCAAAAAAGGACCAATGAGAGAAGAGCAGGCTCTACGGCAAGCATATATAAGGACGAGAAAACTTGACCCGTGCATCAACGCCCCTGAAGATGATGGCAGAGTACACCATCGAAACATTAGCTACCAATGACCTGACTCGGTGGAAAACCCGAGAGGACTTCACTCAGACTTTGTTACACATTTTACTTAAGAAATCAAATACATACTATGTACAACACTTCTAAAAGCTGCAATGTTTTCTCTACTTGTTACTAATGACCAGGTGTGTTTATTGAAACAATGTTTTTCTGAATTAAGTCACATTCACATGATGAACCTTTGGAAGTCCAGGTAGGGGTCCTGGAGTCCTGTGTGACTTATACAAAATTTGAATCCCTTGCCCCTCAAATAGAACAAAACAACTTTCCATGTTCATTATTTATCATTTTTCTAAGGATATGCACTGTTCTCTTTTCTGCTAGTAAAAAAATCCCTTTCCACTGCATTAAATTAAAGTAGAAGGTATTAAACAATTATAAAAACTGATAAAAATGTTTGGGATTGCTAAATACATATGACTAATCAGCATTATCAGAAAACAAAAACCTAACATGGATTGGATAGGTTCAAACTGATACATTACGCATGGTGTGATGACTACATGCTATAAATTCATTTACATTATTCAGAAAATAATGTTTCTTTACCTTTAAATATAAAATCACTCAAAAACAGCTTAAAAATTCATCAAGTGTTACCTACATTGCTACCAATGGTGAATTGAACATGTTTCAACTAGTAATGATTGCCACTGACGCAATACTAGGGTCAAATCAATGAAACTTCTACCACAGTCATTGCACACTAAGCTAACAATATTAAAATTAAAATTTTGAACAACAAATTGTTAAAAAAATTACACATGTTACTGAACAGCTAGCATGTAGGCTCATTTAGGCATTCAGCTTTTATGCTCTAGCTCAAGAGAAGGATAAATGTAAGTGAAAGAACTGGAATAACCCTGAATATCATGAGATCTTCTTTCACTTTCAAGGTAATGGCCTCTTGTTAAATGAGTGGACCTGAATTGGGCATCACAGGAATCCATTTTAGATTACCATTGAACCCTACTTATAACAAATACAAGACTCTTAACTATTGCATTCAACTTACTTGACATGTTTAACAGGTTGGAGATGCAGGTTCAACTGGAGTCTACCAAAAACATTCAGGGGGATGCCTGTTCTCTGAAAGAGTTTGATTAAAAATTGTGTCATCAAAGGTTGTGTCATCCACATTCAAATTTTAATAACAAACTTTAAATTCATCTCACTTCTAATTTAATATCCAAATAATAAAATCATAGTGCTGAAATTATATGGTTTTCAGGGACCCTTCCAATCGTATCCCAATCCACCATATTCCAATGGAAAATGGTGAATAACTTTGCCTTGTTGAAAAATGTCTTATTTGCAGGTTTCATAAGTCTCTTGAGAATGCATTGGCATATGCACCGACACACTTGGTTCAAATGTTTTAGAGATCATACAATCATGGAAACAGTGAAAATGAGCCCTAAGGAAGTTAAAATGGTCACCACTACACTATGTCATGAAATTTTACCTGAACTAAATATACTTAAACAGTGACAGAAACCATTACAACCAGGGAAATGACCCAATTCCACTTAAAGCACAGTTATGTAAGAATCAGAATAACGGCAGAGTATGTTCACACACTTGAAAGAATAATTGGGTTGCTCCCCAAAATCGCAATAGACTTTCAGATTTTTAAGTGCTCAATCCCACAACCTGATTCTTGGTCTAAAATCGAGGAATCGAATTGATCATCACTGAAAATCACTCCTAATATGGGCCTTAATATGAAGCATAAACCAAATCTGATTGGAATCTGTAAATTACATATATGTATGATACTTTCACAGAACTATGACTTTAATTTACCCCAATCTTGTGGTGGAACTGAAACTTATTCACATTGTCTTATAAATAATCACAAGTTTCTTACATTTTTCATTGTTTCCATATATACTGGATTATTAAGGGTAAAAAAAAAAACATTCATTATGAGTATAAAAGTAAGTTACATTTTAATCAAACATAAATAGAAGAAAATATTTATAACATATGTCTAATAACAGGTAAGGCTACACATTCGTATCCATTATTTCATTTTTTACTTAGATTATTTTTCTCTAAAATATCAAAATAATTAGTCAATACATATAGTAAGTTGTTTGAATGTTCAGAATTTTTTAGTTTAGGATATGTTCTATAAGTTTTAATAGTTCATGCGGTTCAGTAAAAAGGTGCAATGAAATGGCTCCTAATGGTATGATTTAATGGGCTATACCGGCTACGTGTGAATCTAATGAACGGTTATCATTACACGAAAATGGTGAATCCTACAACATGACATTTTTCAAGCAACATTTTTGCCAAAGTATAATTGTGTTTGATGTCCTCTATTTCTATATGACATAACACCTGCTGAATACTTTTTCTAAAAGTAAAATACCTCTAAACGGGTGCCTCAATAATTTGATTTCAGGCATACAGTACACTGTGACTGGTTAATTAAAAATCATTCTACTCGTAAAGGCAAAATCCTACATACACACTTGGAAGGATGGAAAGTACTATTTAGAACCAGATGAAAGGTAACGTGTCACTTCTTCTAGAGATATACTTTTTATAATGCCAGTTCTATGAATAAGTAGATATAGTACATGCCAAAAACAATAAATTGGTACCCATAGAATGCATAATAATCTTAGGTATAAAATCAATAGACTTTGGTTCTTCAACTAGGAACAGAATGTAGGATGATTTACCCTTAATGGTGAAAACTGTCCTTACATTAGAAAAATGAAAATTATAATAGAAAATCATTAGAGAAACACCCATCTCTTCCTATCTCTGAAGGGTTGTATTAATAAATGAATGAATAAAAGATATTATCATAGGAAATCACCTTTCTATGTGTACATAGGGTACCTGTTGGAAACTTATTGATATTCACCAATTTTATGACTAAATAGATAGATTGTCTTTATTTCAGGGTGAGATTGAGACTAAAGAGTCTCCTCTTCCACCTAACCCCAATGAGATGGATAAAGGATGATGCTACAAATAGTGCCTAGCAAATATCACCATTTAAATTTATTAAAAAATCCATTTTCCAAAATATTTGCTACCTACTATATATTTACCAGGACATTACTATATTAAATACTTCTACCATTTGCTGGTATACAGAACAACACTCAAATATCCCAAATACTTCTCAGAAGAGATTTATAAAAAATATACTACTTATTATGACTATGTTGAAAAGAGATTTAAATCATATGACTGTAGGAATTAAAACTATAAACAATTATAATTAAATATTTCATTAAAGTTTCAAAAACAAAAAATATTACTCAGTTAACAGATGCAGAAGTTTTATGTTGCCAATGTTTTCTTCATGAATGCACACGAATAAAGTGCATTATTACAATAACAAAATTTGTTTATAAAATTTAAAACATTGTAATACAAAGATTTAAGATGAAAACATCATATATAACAAAGACTGCTAAGGGTTAGGCTGTTCATTCCAATGGCAAATGCAAAAAATAATTAACTTATACATTCTAGCATTAAAATTATGAAGTAAACAACAGTTTCAAGCATTACTAGGTGGAATTTTTCCACCATTATGTTTCGGATAATAAAATACTGCTATTCCACATAACATATTGTTATGTAGGATTGTAAATGTTTTACTATCTGAAACTTCAAAATTGGGAAGCTAAACCAAGAAACAATGTACAGTAGAACCTGGTTAAAACGTTTTTCAAAGGACAAAATAATGAACATACTAACCAGGAGAATGTGCTAACTAGGAAAGTAAATATCAGAATTCAGGTAATTGCAATCAGAGGTAAAAAGTCATCATAATTACAATTATTTTCCAAAGTTCTCATATCTCTCTTATCCTTTACTCTTTTCATACATATATTTAACAAATCACCTAATTGCCAAACTAATGAAAATAACTGTGTCTTTTATAGCTTTCTAAAGACAATTTCATCAAAACGACCACACTTCACTTTGAGAAATTCTTGCTGCTTCTGAATTTCTTGCTTCACTTTGAAAATTTTGAGCTTAGTATTTAGCCTTTCTCTAGAAGTATATAACTATAGGCCCAAATATAATG
Organism: Rhinocypha anisoptera; assembly: GCA_011762765.2. NCBI lineage: Eukaryota > Metazoa > Arthropoda > Insecta > Odonata > Chlorocyphidae > Rhinocypha > Rhinocypha anisoptera. Next base: position 7,665 of record WURS02330516.1, read on the forward strand.
TCAATTAAGTGATTTGAAATTGTTTCAAATATGTATGCAACATTTAATTATGTAAAATCACAACTGTAGCTTCGTTTGACAGTATTAGATTAGAATGCAGGCATTTGAGATGCTTTTTTGCAAAAAGATCTCATATTTTTTAGGTTAAAGCCACATAAAAAAAACTTGTCCAAGGTACTCTGCTTTTTATTTCTTGTTCCAGGGTCTAATATTTTTGCCTCAAATTTTGCATGGGGATTCAAAGGACTCTTCCCCCAACACTCATCAAGTAACGGTGTACATACTCTAAGGCCTCCACTATTTCAGACAGGGTTGGAACCATTAGAACTGTATCAGACTCAGTTCCTGCTCTGAATCATCTTAAACAACTCTGTCTCTTTCCCCCAACTCCTGCTAATGAATCTCATCAATCGACATGGTTTGGCAAACAAAATATTATCATTGCACTCGTCAAAATTGAACTCTCCAGCAATCTGACGCCACTCCTTGAGGGGTAAAGGAATCTATTCTACCTCATTGGTTGAGTCAACCATAATGGTAGGCACTACATGACCAATTCCAGCTGATTCAAAGGTACTTATGATTTTTTTTCCTTGCTCGTGGAATTTTGGACTAAGTGCATGGCATACATAAAATCTATCTTTTGTGCAGCTGCTTGTAGGGAGGCCAGTTTTTTTTAAACTAGTTGCATACTAAATTTTTTTGAAACATGATTCTTTGGTCAAGGGGCCAAAAGTGACTCATCCTTACTGGGAAGAATTCTACCTGGATGTTTCTTAGCACATTTAAGACTGGGTCTTTTTCTTTCAAACTTACCCCAGTGGCTGAGTATATTCCGAAAAAGCTGTTTTTTGCAGTCATCTATAAAAAATTAAATAACTCAATAACTTCTAATTACATTTATTTGAAACCTTCAGTGCTTGAGTATAAAATCTCATGCTACATGATGAAACTATAATTTGCATTCATTAGTAAAGTTAAATTTTTTAAATAATTATAATCTTTTATAAGTTTTAAATAAAATGCAGAAATAATTAACTGTATCCATGTTAATGTGCAAAGAACTAATATAATACATCAAAGAAACAAAAAATACTTTTATTCCTCTAGTATCAATTTGTTGACCTGCTTCCTTTTTAAACAATTACTAATTTTACAATACAGTAAGTCCTAAATTGAAGCACTGAAACATAGGCAATGTACAAAAATATTCCCAAGCTTTTTGGTTTGATTTATCGAGGAGATCTTTTGTTTTATAGTTCAAATTATTTTTTTCATATAGAACAAATTTCCTAGTACTTCTTTAAAGTATGGTACTGAGTAAAACATTTTTTCCTACAAAGCAGAACCCTACAAAATTTGCATATGTATCTGGTTTCACTTCTTTTTCCTTGGGAAGCACAAACTCTACAGGCTCTGGTAGAAAATTTCTTTTTCCATTACTTGGAATGAATGAAGGTTCATGCTACTTCATATAACCAGACAGCCTTCCAAGAGGATCTTTACTTCCCCAGCACGGGGGAAGGACTGGACATATCTGTATCAGTTTTTGGGGAGTCATCATCACCATGTTCAGTAATCCAGTATCTTGCCACCGAAAGGAGAAACTTCTTGTACTTTACTTTCTTTTCTGGATTTAGGACATTGTAGATTTTATAACAATTGAAAAGTCCACAGTTTATGAGATAAAGGATGACTTTTTTGCCCATTTGACTGTTTTCTTTTGAATGGGATAATGTGACAGGTACTGATCCAAACGATCAACTCCTTTCATATAGGCATTGTAATGAATTATACAAACAGTTTTTATTATGTCCTCTCCAGTTTTTCTATTTTTCTTTCCCGTATTTGTGACAGAAGTGTCATAAATGTTTTATATCACTCTGAAATCCTGCTTGTCTTTCCACACGAGAAGAAGAACATCACCTTTTCTGCAGAAAACTGTGTCACCTTTCTTCATTTTTGACGATTTGGCTTTCAGTGTTGGTGGTAAACCTCTGTTCATCCTAATAGTCCCACAAACTCTATTCTTATTCTTTAGTAGCAATTCTGCAGTAATGTACTGTTATAATAATTGTCTTGGTATATATGGTGCCAGAAACCAAGACAAGGGCCAAGAACTGAGAGAACAGTTTCTAATAATTTCTTCCCTTCCCCAGTGTAAATTTCCATGTTGCATATATAGCCTGTGTCACTCTCACACACCATCCTTACAAGTAAGCCATACTTCGTAATCTTTGCGGGGTTATAAGTTCAAAATCTTAGCCGTCCTCTCCATGGAATCATTCCCTCGTCCAAAGACAACTGTTACTTTGGTTTGTAAAATGTCCTGAATATATTGAGAAAATAATCCAGCACAGGTTGAATATCGAAGAGTCTCCCACAGCTATTGTCCATTTTTGTGTTGTCATTAAAGTGACATAATGTCCATATGTTCAAATCTATTGCGACTCATGGGCTGCGAAAATATTGGAGTAGATGTTAGGGGGCCTGTTGACCAATAATCTTTCCAGCTACCTTTTTTTGTTTTCCCCATTAGAAGAATTAGGCCAAAGAATTTCTTCATGTCCTTTTGCGTAATGGGAGACCACTTGAGGGAGTTAGGTGATGTTTTACGTTTCACAGAGGTTTGATCATGATATGTACACAACTTCCTGCAAAACATTTCAAACGAGTCATCACCAAACATCAAGCTAATCACAGAGGCTATAGAGTTACACTGAGATGGAAATATAGTGACCCCAGGGTGACCTAAAACATTTGCAAACAAGGTGGGATATCAGTTTCAGACCAATCATCAACATCATTATGACCAAACGAATCATTCCCAAGAACAGAATCACTGTCATCGTCACTGTCAGAATCTCTTGAAAGCACTTCTACCTTACGTTTCTTTACCGACCTAATAATGTCACTAGAATTGTCCTCAAAACCATCACAAAATTCATGCACAGAGTCACCTGCATCTTCATTTTTACTAGGAACTTCAGAACAATTGTCGTCAAAAACTTCTGATAGTATTTCAGTTTCATTCATTTCCTTACGAATACTGAAGGAAGACATTTTCACAATTACAAGGAACTTGAGGGCAAAAGAATACTGATGACTGGAAATATGAAAGTGCAATCAAAAACAGTGAATAAGCAAACTAAAACATGCAGGAATTTGAGTTTAATAATTTGACTACTCATGTTATCACCCAGTTAGACAAAATAGCTCCAATGTATCAATATAGGTGGCCAATAAAGTCAGTAAGTAGTAAACATGAGTTATCTCATGATCAGTCTGTAAAGGATGGCAGGCAAAACATGAGTAAACTCGTGATCCGTCTGCAATGTATTAAGAAACTGATATTGCCGGGATGTGCAGTACAATGGTCGACAAAAAGTAAAATCTTGCCTCCTAGTTTAAATCATGCAGAAAGGTTTAAAAAATAATGGTTGTCATCAATGTTGCAGGGTTAGTGGTATACTGAAGGGAAGGGTTCTAATGTTCTTGAAACCCCTTGTGTCACACACTCATATGCAGGGACTGTATACCAAATTAGAGCTCCGCCATGAAAGGGTTAAAATGTACTAACCAAACAATTTTACCTGTATTATGTCCTGATGGTATCAAGAGAAAAATGTATGTACTAAGGAGGAATGTCCTGACCGGGTTCCACTGTATTTCTTAATATGAATAGTATAGAAAGAGGAACAAAAGGTATACCCTGGCTTAAAGTCTCATTAAGCCAACATAATACTTATATATTAGTCATGCACTATCCTAATTCAGCAATGCCTTGCAATATTACGTGGCCAGCATATTTCAGGTACTGTATGCCAGAACTGACACACATTTTAATGGCATTTGTGAGACTTTTACATTTACTACAAGTGAGTGAATTTATAGGTGCATCAACAATTAAAGTTATTAGCAATTTACTACAAGTCTTTAATTAATTGTATCAATAAACGTGATAGTCATAACTATAGTCACTATAGATAAACAGGTGAGATATGGTGGAAACGATTCATAATTAAATAAATGAGGAATATAAGGGAAAATTGCCCTCATTTATTTGATTATTGTATCAAACTACTAATATATCTCCACTGAGATTTTAAGGTAGAAAGGATGATTGAAGATAATCTCAAGATTTCAAATGAAAATATCCTGGCCAAAAAATGGTAAGGGATAGTTTACATAAAGTAGCCATGGCCAATACTCGCTGACAAAAGAAATGTTAGCACATTTTTAAAAAATTAAAGGGTTTTAATCAGTTTCTTTTCTTATATATTTTACATATATTCTTGTAAAATGAGGATTACTAGTGTTTGATTGATAATTCTCTTACTTCAAAAATGGTTATAATGCCCTAGTTAAATTCAAGTGAACATGACAGAAGTAATTACATTGCATTTTCTAAATTACAGGTTCTTGAGCACCCTAATGCATTAAGTATGTCATAATGTCACATATTTAGCCTGCTGCCCATAGGAGGATACTTACAGGTTCTAGTGTTATCTGGAACTCATGCTTATCCTTATCAGGCTCCAATCCATTTACTTGCTTCAAATAGAATGGGTCAGCCAAATAGAAATTTGGAAATGACATGTATGCAGGTGCTCCAAATTTGCAAGCTGACACATCAAATATACCACTTGGATAAGTGTTTCCCCTTGTAAAACATTTGTTATCTGGGTTCTCTATGCCATTTGCTATGACATTCTTGCCACCAGTGAACTTTCTACCATTCACACCCAATACTAAATAATCTTTTTCATAGTCCAAACTTACAGACCTAAAAAAAAAGACAAAATCTAGTTATATGGCATCAGGAAAATTCAAACAACAAACAAAAAGGTAAAATTTCAATTACAGAAGTCAATTATACAAAAGAGGATTATGATTATGTGGCTTGGTACACTCATTTTAAAAAAATCTTAATGTGGGAAAATCAATTTAATACTTGAGAAAGTGGAAAAACAGGCCACACTAGCTAAAAACTGTGCAAATATAAGCTTGTGCTACCACAACATATATCTATCTCAGTACGCTTTGAAGTTTTCTTCAAATATTTATCTCCCTGCACATGAACTACAGCGTTAATATGACTTAAAGGACTGTACACTGTGAGTTCAGAGATACATTCAGAGTTTACTTGTGGGATCAATATGTGATTACTGCTCCTTTCAGGGCCACACAAGCCAGATAGTTAGGACGGAGGGGGTCAGACAAAAGGGTAGTCCACACACCAACTACCATTTAAATGGTGACATCAAGTTAAGAAACTACATATTATGGAAGAAAAAAGGATATAAATAAAATCATATAAATTATTTTTTCCCATGATATGAAAAATGAACTCATTAGCTTAGATGAATTCCAACCAGTATGGGTATCAGCCGAATGGGTGAGCACCATGTCCAGCAGCAGGAGAGACAAAGTTTCTTGAGGTTGTCATTTCAAGAAATCCTTATGCAATCAAGCCAACAAAAAGTTTAAGAAATCAAAGAAGAGTACTGACACTAGTAAAATGGGTATTTTGGGTGTTTTAAAAACTCAATGTCAAAAATTAAAACTACTTATTTTCAATCGCCCACAAACAGCACAAATAGGCCAATTACAGTGGGCACAATAACAGTTTTTTAATAACAAGGACGAAACTCACACGTCCATGCCATAGGTGGAGATTGAAAAATCCACCTAGTTGGGATTCAAACCCATAACCTCCGGATTGGCAGACAAGGACGTTACCCCGCCACCACCAAGGTCGGCACTTACTGCTCATAAGTGATGCCCACCATATTTGTAGTAACTAATCTCATCAAGCCTGCTAAAAATAACCTTGATATGCATTAGTGGTGACATCTGTTTGAATATGCACAGATTGTTCAAACCACTCAAGGCAGGCAAGGAGATAGGCAATATAGATGTGGCTTAATCAGAAGTCAGATATAAGGATAATGGAGATTCCTGGAGTGACGGAATAAAAACGGTAAAAGTAAAAGCTGATGTAACTAATGTAATTGTAGTCCAGGTAACTAATGTAATTGTATTCCAATGGGTAGCTACTAGGAAGAAGTGGAAATATATGATCAGCATGAAAAATGATCAAACTTGCTAGAAAGAATGGCAGCAATGGGGGATTGGGATATTTTGTAGGTGAAGGGAGAGATGGGATTTCAGTAGAAGAAAATGGTTTCATGATAAGAAATGGCATGAGAGCAGCACTTTTTTGTCATGATATGTATTCTTGTATCTTACATGTTCCATGCCTCAACTTATGAATAATTACAGAATATTATTTTTGTTATTATTGTGTGGTTTTCTGTGAGATATTTGGACCTGACAGTTAAATCAGCTTAGCATTCCTTCATAAATAGTTGACTAAATAAGAAACACCAAGACTAGATTAGGAAAAGACAATACAAGTATGAAAAATTGAATGTACACATACTTTCCTAGAAACCATAAAACATTGGAAATACACAATATGCTAGTATGGCAATATTCTACTATGGCATGCCTCTGACAAAGAAAATAAAAAAATCTGATTAATTAAGAGTGAATAATTGGAAGCTTCAATAGAAATACAAGAAAATTAGAATGCTAAAAGTCTTCCTTTCTTGCATACAGATGTAATTATATATTCTTCATTTACCTGCAAAGATCAGAAACAAACATTGTGATTTCATCTCCAGTCTCTTTAGGAGGCCATAATTCACCTGCAGTGCCATTGACATCAGCACAATGTCCATCATAATATGGTATCTTGGTAAAGTAATTCCAAGAGTGCATTTTTCCTAGATTCTCAATTAGCCCTGTTCCAGTAAACATATTAAAAACACCATCATATGACTTTGAGTTGTTTCTCTGAAATTAATAAGTGACTCCATTAACTTTTTCAATTCAAATACCCTCAGGAGTGCCTAAATAATGAATAGAAATTCAAACAATCATTTCAATTAAACACTGATGAAATCAGAAATCTATACTCAAGCAACAAAAGGATTTAACTGATTGCAGGTGAATTAACTATGATTTAAATTCATTTAAGATATTCAAGCAGAAACACAATAAATTTTTAACATGCTACACTCAATAGAACTCCAGCAGTGTTTGTAACAATGGGATAAATCACTAGAAGTTGTATTGATGCCTGAGGCGACTATTTGAAAAGTGGCAGTGGAAATTAGGATTTGAAGTTAAGTTTTTTGATTGAAATGAGGAAATTCTCTAAAACTTTGGGTAGCATCTTCTATCATAGCAGCAATAAAAGTTTGTTAGAAAGAGCAGTTAGAGTAATAAAGATTTTCAATGGATTGAGTCTTTTTAACTTCTTGAAAACACAAGTCTTTGCATCTTTTTAACTTCTTGAAAACACAAGTCTTTGCATCTTTTTAACTTCTTTTGTTTTCTTGAAAAACATTGATTATACACAAGTCTAGCCTTGTTTTATTCCACCAATTAAAAGTGATTTTTCTGCTCTAATCTCACCGGATACTGAAGGCAAAAGTATTTCCCAACATCACAGCACCCAATTTATAGGAGCTATCTTGCATAAAAAAATGTCTTGGGAGGTACACATTTTCAAATTATGTAACAAGTTAAGTTCCTTTGCTCCCTCATAAGAAATATTAGACACATGGTTAGTTCTTAGGTCTCATCATTCATCTATTAAGGTGGATTCCACTCTCTTATTATATTCAGTATTATCTTTTAGGATTCCTGTCCCCATGGGGGCACAATCTTTAAAATGCAATAAATGATTATAGCCATCTGTTACGACTCACAATACTGTTAGTTAAGGCATCCCATGAAATCAAATACATAAATGTTTTTGAGATAACGCCATTAACCCTAAAATAAATGTTGTATTCTTTATATGAATTTCTGGAATTGTAGCTTTTACATTTACATATTTCTAATTTATGAAATTTCAAGCCTATTCTCATTTGAATACATATATTATTTCTTCTATATGTAAATTATATTGTGTACATATTTATTTTTGTAAATTGTGACTCTGACAACATGCTTATCTTTACCAGCTTTCTGGCTATTTACTGTTTATTTTCAGGTCATATCCTAATTTGTACATGCATATGCAAAAAATCTTGACAAATGAATGTATTCAATCATTTCTTAATTTTTAGTGATTGTTTTTCCTATCTTCATTTCTTGTTCTCTCTTTCCCTGTACCTAAGGGATATCAATTTATCTCTCATAAGTGGCTTTTTCATTAGATTCTTTTATCCATTTTGATTCACAACAAAATAATTTTTTAAATGGAAAATGCCTAAAAAGTCTCCTTATGAAACAACAATTTCCCTTGGTCTACATGAATGTTATATACTTTTTTGAATCAACTTCGTTTAAGTTCATGGCATCTGGTTTAAGTATTAGAGTATTAGAAGTATTAGAGGTTAAGCATTCATTGAGGAGGTTGTCATCTGGTGGAATTCCATAATGACACGAAATATAGGCACTAACTTATATGTATTTCCACAGAATAATATAATCACTACTGGTTTTGATGATAATCCAATGACAATCTAATAATCAATGATGACCAGATGATGACAATTATCATTGAAACCAGTCATGTTTATTTTTTTCTATGGAAATACATCTTTGTTAGTACCTATATTTTGTGTTATTAGAGTTTAAGTTTGGATGTAATCAGTAGTAACCAGTAAGTTATCATGGAACTTGTTTCCATTTATGTGTGGTTGATTGAGTCAATAAACTTTACACATGCATATATGTACTAATTTCTCATAATGATAGGAAATTAAATTTATACAAGGTAGTGTGACTTACCATGTAAAACCATCCAAATTTATCAAATGGAATATGAATATGAGTAAACACCTCCAACTTTATAAGCCACTTAATAATTTTATCATTATATCCTTCAAATAAAAGCTCTCTTACAGTCTTAGTAATAAATACTGAGCCTTCTTTATTCAAGAATATGTTCAAAAGAGGAATTATTTCTATTGGAAACTTGTGACTCATTGATGAAACCACCTGAAAGAATAAGAGATTCATTATTAGGCTACTATTGTAGTCCAAAATATTCAATGCAAAAAATGTAAATGACATGAGGATACAAAAGTGAGAGCTTCATCACCCTATCAAGCATGTGTAATAATTGAAGTTAGGTATAGTATGAGTTAGGTATAGTAATAATTGAAGGTTTGAACAACAATGACCTATATCTAGAGGGCACTGAGCTGTCTGTAAGAAGTTTTGTATAGTTTAACCAACCTTGACCCGAAAGATAAGTGGAGGAGTCCAACAAATGAGGGACTAGAAAACATATAAATGATTTTCTTAGGATGCTGTTCGGAAATGATTAAAATAGTTATTCATATAAAGTTTTCAAAACATTTTGTATATTTTGTGAATACATTAAAATAGAAAAGAATCATAACAGTGATCCTTTGTAAGGCTTCTATTTAATTCCTTATACATATATACATTTTATGGGCTGGATTTATCACTCACTAGGGATATATCATTCACTAGGGATACTCACTGTGCTCAATAATTACACCGTACGTTTCTTCAGTTCTCATGCCAGACTACTCAGAGATGTTTAAATCTTCCAGTACATGCAATGCAGCAACTTCATCTACCTAAATTTATGCTTTTTGTTGAAATATACTCTCTATTTTGTTTCATTATGGAATTTCACTGGATAATAATGGCCTTCACAGTAAATTTTATTGCGTTACCATTAGTTATGATTTCTTATCTTGTGTTCAGGTGGATGATGCTCAAAACTGGAGGTGAGAGTAGGGGGTTGGGTGCCAAGGGAGGGATGAGCTTATAGTGGATTTCATTAGGTTAACAAGTTACCTGCTCTTCTAACACTCTGTATTCATCATGACACTCCACACTTTGCTCCTTTCTTTGCCTAACAGTAGGTAATCTCCTGACACCTTGTTCAAGACTCAAACTCTTCTCTCACCTATCCTTGATATCTGTATCAATCACCAACTATATGATCACATATATATATATATATATGAAATTAGCACGGCCACAGGGGTGGCCACGAAAATCACAGGACACAAAGAAAAATAACACTCACAAGTTTTTTCCAATAATTTCGACCGCACAGCGGTCTTTCTCGAGGCGTAGTTGGCAGAAATGCAGCATTCAAATTATAGTAAATTAGGAAAAGGGATCATTTTCGCCAAATGGCAGTTACTTCTGTATGAATGAGTATGTGGCCTAAACGGCTCAATTTCCTACTTCGGCAATGCGTGCCACGAAACACACTGTACCTCTTTCAAAAATCGTATGTCTGTTAAGAATGTTCCTTTCCTTTCTTCCTGTGTTCGTCCCTTCTTCTA
>WURS02330625.1:0-18014 GCA_011762765.2 Rhinocypha anisoptera
GTGCACACACTAGCACGAAAATAGTAGCTAACCTGTAGGGTACGTGGTGCAATTGACCGCGGCGGTCGACGAACCCTAAAAATACTACTGCTACCCCTCTTTAACTCTGCCTACCAACTATCTGGAATACCTATTCTCTTCCTATGTAACAGTATCCATGCTTTAAAATCTGTCATATTAGCTTCCCACCTAACGTAAGTAGGTAGACCACCGTTCTCATTCGATGGACCTTCAGATTATTATTTATTCGCTGGTATGAGTGAAAGGAATGAATTTAAAATAAAAACAAAGTATCAAAAAAATTAAATATACATGTAATCGACTTAGTCTTTTAAATTCCAAATAGAACTTTCTTCCAAAACTTTGCTTGTATAAACTGGGGTGCATCCTTGACTCCCGGACGCCACAGTAATCACTCCTTTGTTGGTTTACTATTTACCGTCAGAAAAACTTATAATACACTTTGTGATAGAGAATCAGGTGTGATGTGGCTGGAATGTTCCGTAGTAGTAGGAAAATAAAACGCTTTCAATTCTTCACTTGATAAAAATTTTATAATTCCAACTAGTTTCGGTATACTACGCCATTTTTAAGTCATGAAAACTTATAAAATGGTTTAGCACATCAAAACTAGTCGAAATTAAAAAGTATTTACTAAGTAAAAATTTAAAAGCATCTTTTTTTCTACTTGTAATACATTAAGCTAGCTGCTAAACGTGGCCTTTGGCGACAGAAACTAAATCGATATGTAACTTAATTTGTTACGATCCACACTTAGCTCTCCGCATGGTCAACTTCCCCTCTAATAAGGGTACGTACTCCCTCGGAAACTTTCCCGAACGATCCGTTAAGCTACAGACTTTCTACAAGTAAAGAGTTTTCTTCTATAAGGGAAAATAACCGAGAACTCAATCACAATACTGAAACTGTTTTGTTGAGACTTAAGTGTAAACGTCGACATTTAAAAAAAGGCACGAACAAAAGTTACGACATTCTCGACGCCATGTTTAATCTCGCCCTAGAGTCAGAAGTAGGAACAAAGATACGGAAACCATAAAAACCATTTCAGATAAAAATATACTCACCAGAGCTGGAACTTATGGGAACGCATAAAACAAGGAAAGGTCTAATATTCGAAATAATAGCTCTCGAGAGTCATAATTCAGCCATTTCATTACTAATGAGCAAGATCACCAGTTACACTGAGAGCTGGGAAAGGTTTGCATTCAAATTCAAAAAGTCTCTTGGACAAAAGAAATACTCTACCTTCATATTTCAAATGTTATTATCGCAACCATTTTTCTTTGCACAATAGGTTTCATGTTCCGCAAATAGTAATGCATTAGCCTAGTAGGACGACAAGACTTTTTGCAAACTTTTGACTCGCTTTGTTTTAAGAAATAAAAATTCAAGTAAACAAAAAATTCCTAGTTCCTATTATATTAACGACTGAAACAATTAAAATTAATTACTAAAATCATGTTACAAGTTAAAGATTTTACTCACGAAGACATCCTCAAGAACCGCTAAATCTTTCGAATACGACGCTCTTGCAAACAAAAGAATATCAATAAATAGGTCCTGTTGCTACGGCAATCACACGAACCGTACCGTGACCCAGCAGTGGAATGAAGCCAAAGACGCCAAAGATATATTTTTACTCAAAGTCTATGTATTACACAGACCTTTTGCTGTTATTTAAGGTCTAAAGAACTTGAATAAAGCATACGATACGTTATTTACAATGAATCGTCAAAGTTCGAAAAGTACATAAAAAATTATAAACTTAGTTTTCCATTTTCAAAGGCAAGCCTTCCATGAAACCTGTTGCTTATAATTAAGTTAAAAATGTTTTAAAACTCTGAACGGGGAAACACATGAATTTACTTTTGGCCCTTATTATACAAAATTAAACTGGTCCAACTTAAAGTAGATCACTTCCAATCGTTTTAGATATGATATATGCGTATAGTTACAGAAACGGAGAGCCTTGATAACTTTAACAGATGACAGCAAATACCAGAATCGTTCCATAAGTCATTAGTGTGTTTACTTTCCAAGAAAAATGTTTTTCAAATCATTAAAAAGGAGAATAAGACATTTAGTCAAATTTTTTAAAAATCTGTAGTATGGCCCTTGGAAACGAAAAGCCAAAAAACATTACTTAGAAATTGTTTTGAATATATTTTTGTATACGTACCCATCTTCACTTCTCTTTTTATAAAAAATGTACTCCTGGTTATTTCCGAGCTTCAACTTCCTCCTAAACTTCTATTCCAATCCTTGGATACCTTTCCTCTGGTCTGAAGAGCTTGACTTGACTTAGTGCTGACCAAGCAAAGCAACACCATGAAAAAATCTGTTACAAGAAAATTATTTTAACAATATAGTTTTTATTGATTATCATATTTTGTGTGCTAAAATCATGTTCAAAGTTACCTAAAAGTTGCAGAGTAGGTGCACCTAGACATGTCTAGCATTGGATTGAAGCAATAAATGGTTCATGACAAGTAACTGCACAATTTTATTCTGAAAAAAATAACTCACATTATCTATGATGGAGAGTTACCTACATAAAGTATTATCGTCTATTACAAATCTTCACCGATAACCGGTTTAGAAACATGGCATTAGTCCTTTCAAATGAAATAAACTGCAAACAATAAAGATACCAAATATTTTATAAATTTCAAATAAATATATAGCACAAACATTTCAAATACACTACTAGTTTTTCAAAAGTAATAAAGCATTGTGAGAAAAAATACCCAAAAATAAATACTAACAAATGATATATAATAGATTTTGTCAAATCTGATGGGATTCTATAGCATTACAATAGATGGGAATGGCATGCAATGCTTACTGCAAATGAAGCAGTATGGTACAGAAATATGAAAGGAAAAATGTCTGACTCCAACTACACTTGTAGTTGGAGTCCAACAAACTTCATTATCTTAAGTTGCTTAAGGTAGCTTTTGTGCCACAATGATGATGATGAAAATCCAGTCTAGTTTTTTTACTACATCTCACTTATTTTCTAAAAAAACTAAAAAGTTAACTTTAACATGGATTCAGGATTGTAAAAGCACATGGAATGATGATAAAACTAAAGTTGTGACATTATCATAATGCTCATAGAATGATTTAATGTTTGAAGTTAATTATATTGTATATTTTTATCTCACTATATTTCTCTTTTGATACTTCATTTTCAAACTAATTCAATAATATAGCTGGTTGCCAATGAATTCTTGTTAGGTATTAAAAAAATCGAATAGTATCAGATGATTTAAGATATTATAACAGAAGTGGCTGCTTATTAATATAACAATGGATCATATATATATATATATTATTCATTATATACTCCGTGATCATAACAATCAATACTGGCAACCACACTTCAGCAACTGACCAAAGAGCAAAAGGTTATGTAATTTTTTTCCTAAATTGAACGGAAGATCCAAAATATAATTAAAATATTTTACCTATCCTGCAAGCATTTGGAGCATTAAAAAAATTAAACACAATGATTTTATGTATGTTATGCATATTTATATGTGAAAACATATATTCCTCGAAAATGTCTAGGCATTTTTTATACATACTAGGTAATAGATGTTGGTACTAAAAGGCTTGTAGTGCCTTTGAAAGTCGTGCTTTTCATTTATCTGTAGTACCAGCAGGTGGTGTGGTGAGAGATGGAGATCTAGTTTAGAAAGAATGCTATTAATATGTGGAATTCCATGTGAATACCAGAGCCAAGCTATCCAGCACCTCTCATTATATTGCAGTGGTCATTGCAAAAAACCTTGTTATTGTTGATTTACAAGTTTGCTTCACTGCTCATTTATTTTGTTTGTACATGGGTTTACATTTGTGTATGTTAGGATGGATACAAAAGTAGGGACAAGGATGGTTATGAGTTCAAGAAAGAAGTGGATGGATATGCCATAGGATGGAGAAGAAAACTACTGCTGACTTTTCTCACTAAGAAAGCTAAAGCTCTCTTGATAATTTAGGTTCATATCATTTGGGCTGCATGAATAAGATGAGGTGTGAGGTGAAGAGGACCAAAGCCAACTCTCAAATAACTCTTGCAATATAAAACAACCTTTTCTAATAATAAATAGTAGTCCTCAACCATTTTATGAAATGAGGGTGGTCTGAAAGTGTCTAGATATAACATCAAAGAACAATTTCTCAATAAGATTTTTTTTTATTTTTCAATTTAATCTCCCTTAAGTCTAAAGAAATTATTCAAATAAACTCTAGTGATATTATCCTTTCTTTGTTGTGCAAAATAACTTTGACAGCTGCAAATACCCCTTAATTCAAAGAAAATCGCTGACCAGGGAGGCAGTTTATGATTTGGGAAGGGAAGAAAGTCAAAGAGGATGCCATATCTGGGGAATAACATGAGTAAATGAGACACAAGCTTTGAAATTCCACATCAAAGTTTGTCTCATTTAATGATGAAGCAGTTCCACGAAGTCACGCCGGAAACTATTTCCAATAACATGAGTGTTCCAACAATTCACTGTGCAGTTCCCTCAATTGTCCCACAATTGGCACACTTTTGTGAGCCTGAGCAGAATGGCTTTCAAACTGTAAAACAGTGATGCCTTGATATTTATTTCACTTTGCTTTCTTTGGAGCTGAGGGAAGGCTTTTTACACAGCTGTTTATGTTCTTGTGTGTAATGGCAAATCCAGATTTCATCCAAAGTAATAAATAAATTCACAAAATTAGTTTGACTTTTGTTAAAAAGTCTTAACCAATGCTCAGAAATTTTTATGAGAATACATTGAGCAAGTTCAGCTCCCATATGAAAGTACCTTTTTTCATTGACATTTCTTCATGTATATCGTAAATGTTCTTTAAAAATTCCCTACTTCAACATGTCATCAATTTAACCCATCAGCAATTCAGTATCATATTGTACTCTTTTCAGTTACTTCTGGTGTTGGTGAACTTTTTTAACATCTTTCTGGTAGATCATCTTCAAGGCTGGTCTGGCCATGTTTAAACTCAGCATTCCAATTTTCAATTTCCCATAAATTTTGATAAATTTTAATGAATTTCTATAGTTGTACTATCTTTTTACAAAAATTGTACCCAACTTAGTGAATTTGAAAATGAGAAAACAGTACCCCTCATTTACAAATATCTTTAGACTAATTTAATTAACAGAATGAAATTTGATATCTTGAAGTCAAGAACAGAATCAGTAAATTTTTGACACAAGATAGTGTGAGGAAAATTTATAATGCAATAGTCCTGCTGCACTATCAATATTGTCAGACTTTTATTTGTGATAAAATTGTGGTGCACAAGGTTACATATAGACTTTACAAATCATCCCTAAATGTGATTAGATAGTACCAAGGTTGTTGCCATGTTTGGACAGCTAAACTGACTTAACATCCAACAAATGTTGGATTTAGAAGTGTTAAAATTGATTCATAAAATCAAAATTGGTTTGAATCAAATTCATTCCTTGAATTGGGCAGTTAAATTGGCTCAACAGCCAACAAATTTTGTACATTGAAGTGTTAAAATTTATTCATAAAAATCAAGTGGTTTGATGCCACCTTATTTAACAAACTTAATAATCACCAATTGTGATTTTCATGAATATACCACAAGAGCAAAATAAGATTTTCACATTCACTATGTGAGCAAAACTGTTTTTTTTTAATAATACCCTTATATAATACATATATGTATTGGAAAATGATACAAAAGACACTTTAGAATGTATCATTCATCTGAAGGTTACTTAGCACCAGCACACTGCTTTCCACCATTATTGGCTCTCAGCAGCTACAGCAGTGCACCATTAGCTGCTAGTGCTGGCATCGTTCATTGCTTGTAGGTGGCTTTTTGTAGCCACCCTCACATTTTGAACCCTATAAGCTAGTTATATCTGATACAAAATACATTCGATGCATGAATATATTTCATTTAGAAGTAAGACGATGGATAGATTGTTAATAAAAACCCAATAAAATGCAATATTATAAATGTATGAAAATGTGTGTCATCAGTGTCAAATTATGTACTGAGAATAGCTAATTGTTGATAAAGGCATATTATACCATGGGTGCTAAAAAAAACACACCAATTGAAGAAAAAAATGAACCAATAGCATTTACATCTGTGATTGAGTTGAGGAAAATTCAGACCACCATCATATTTCATGCAACTAATCGTGAACTTAGACTCTTTCTACAGTCCTGTGAAATACGAACAACCAAAACAGGAAGCTTCTAGGAATAAAAATCAACATGTACACACAATAATTCACACACCTAAGAAAAATCAATGGGTTTTACAAATGGCACATGATATGCAATATAGAGTCAAGTGAAGTATGAATATAGGTTAAAGGGATATGGGTTAAAGTAGAAATTGCAAGTGTTCCTCATTCCTAAGATATTATATGCCTTTCAACCTGCAATAAGTTAAACATACCATAATCAACATCTTTATAATTACATCAGACAGTTAATATAAATTTGATTGTCTATACCATTGTGAAAAATGCATTTAATCTACATTGGTTCATTTGACCATTAATGAATTTATTTAATGAAATAATTTTTAGGAACCATTTGGAGCATAATAATAATAGATCTCAGAGTTAATTAAAATTAATTATTTTAAAACAACAAAATTAGTAGATTCATTGTAAATAAGAACTAAAACATTGGAAAGAAGAACTAATGCCTCCATTCTAGCCCAATTGAGAATTGCAACAGAGACCAACTACTGCCAACAATCCATGACAACGGTTTCAAATTCTTCGGTCAAATCATAAGGTACAATGGTTTAGAGAAGACAGTGCTTGAAGGCAAGGTCTGGGGAAACAGGCAGTGAGGTTGCCCACCGTTAAGACTGACAGGTCAAATTAAGACCCTCATCAAACTAAGGCTGAGCAAAGCAGTCCACATGGCCCAAGATAGAGGAAACTGGTATCAGATTGTACGCAATGCATGCACCTAGTCCATTTCTACTTCTGAGCATTGCCCTGCAAACCACCACAAGGGCGTATGGCAGGGGCTGATCCACCAACAAACATTCACTCCCAAATGCAAATGTTAAGAAACACATTGCATTCAGAATGAGGCAACCTGAATGCATAATAAAATAATATAGAAGAACATCATCCACAACATGCAGGACAGTGTTAGACTTGTCACTACAAACATGCATGAAAAAACTACAAATGCCGTCACAATATGCAAGGTTCAAACAGAAGATCCTCTCCTTCTAAATTATCAACATATTTTCCTGTGGGGACAATGAAATGGTTTTACGACCCTAATGGGCTGGAGGGAAGTAAGGAGGAAGGGCCCTCTCTCGCGGGTGGGTAGTTAGGTCATTTGGGTCACAACACTCGATATTGAGCCAATGAACGAGAGAGAAATTTTAAGAGCAATATAAGTCATGGGCACTCTCAAGCAATATGTAACAAATAATTTTGATGGTTTAATTTAAAGACAATCACCTTTCAATAGCCGATGTGTATACAAATAAGCCTTTTATAACTCTAAGAAAGTATCCAATAGCATGTCTCTTCATACAGAAAATATCATTTTCATGTAATGACCACCTGTTATGGTGGTGTGATCAAGATACACTGCAACAATGCATATATAACATCACTTCTCCAACAATAATAAAATATATATAATTAGTAAAGGTTAATTTACCTGTGAATATCAAATAAACCCTTGCATCCTGGGAAAAATGGCATATCTCATCTACCAATGAGACCATCAGCCAAAATTATGTTGTTATAATTTTCTAACTATTTGTATATGTTTTACCACTGTAGAAAATTCTACTTTTCAATAGTAATTCAGCTTCCAGAAGAAGACAGGTAGTTTTTGTATAGATATCAACAGTATTAACCTGAGATAAATTAAAGTTGTTTTATCATTCCAGGAGGAAATGGAAGATGAAAATATGCCATATGAATTGATAATCACAATAAATATTATGATGGGTGAAGCAATGTTTGCTAATTTGATTTTGAAGCTTAACTTTGATTCCTTTTTCTAGGAAGGACATTGCTGAAATAGCAGTAATATATTTTTGTTGATCGCCAACATAGATCACTTTGCATGATTATAAGCATTATAACCACCAGTCTTCAGCCCTAACATAGGTTTGATAGGTGAAGGCAGAAAGCTCACCTAGCATATACTAAGCTTAAGAGCACATTAAAATTCATACATCGGGACAGAGGACTGTGCTCTGTGTCACCTGTAGTTTCCCAGGAATATCTGTTACCCATAAAATGACTCAACTTGCATTCTAACTGGATGCGTCCAAAGTCATCACCTGGAGTTGAACTCGTCCCAACCATTCAGTATCCAAGTACTATGCCCACTGGGCTACCAGGACCTCCAATTACATTATAGCATGATAAAAATCCAAAACGTGTATACAAGGACTCGCTAAGAAAGTACCCTAAATAGGCCAGGTGTCTTCACATTTGGCCTTCATGCTGACATCCACAAAATGGATAATGTACATTGCATACTTTCCTCCTTTAATTTCTCTTCAGCCCAAAAAGCTTCTTGATTCATTGTTCTCTACATGGAATTCAATATCTTGTTATGCATCACTTATTTTTTCTTCAATGCTCATTCTTTAATATTCATTCTTCAGTGTTCAAGTGCTCTAGTTCCTCCCTTAAAATATTCTTTCTCGGATGATTCTGCCCAACTACACACTCTTTTGTCCATTAGCAGTTGCTCATGAAAGTCTATCTTATACTCTTTCCTGTGTCACCCAGCCTTGAATCCAAGTCCTACTTCGTTCAGAGTCACATGGGTATCTGGTTAACTCACCTCAAAATCCCATGCTGGAATATGCAACATTTACTTCTGGCAAAGACAATGAAATCATTAAAAGTGAAGTTCCCAATTTAATTGGCCTTCTTATTTTTCTCATCCATTAAGGAATAAGTTTCTGTTAAATAGAAGCCCAAACTCATAGGAAAGAAGCTGACTTCATTGACATTTTTAGGTTAGATTCGATTTACAGCATAAATGGTTTATATATTCACTTAAACTTAATGACAATTATTTGATAAATTATAACGTAAATCATGTAATCATATGATGATAATACATAAAATAATATGAAAATATTATTATGCCAAATTCAGAAGTATTAGGCTAATAAATATAAACTTTATATTAACTGCATTGTAGAATTACACATTCCCACAATGTCAGAGAGCACCAGTCAGGTTTTAATCAGATAATATCATTGAGACCTTCATACCTGTAAAAGATCACAATAAAATTCAGGTCAGGGACCTTAAAAAAATGATTGCAATACACTTTGAACAAAAGCTTCTTCAATTTAGTTTTTTGATATGCCTTGGCACATATTTCCCAGAAAGTTGCTAACAATAAATAAGACACAGAAAACACAGTAGTAGTAAATGAAGAAATGTTTGAAAATATTTGGCCAGTAGAACCACAATACAATGTGAATGATCAACTAAGTGAAGTAAAATCACAGACAGACCTCTTAGCCATAGGACAATGGGCAAGACCAAGAATTATCATTATAACTCTATGACCACTGACAGACCGAGAATGAGGGGCAGGAAAAAAAGTGGTTGTGACATCATTAATAAACAACTGAATTATGATTAACTTTTGGTAAAAATGTAAACATTATCATAAATATTAAATGGTTGTTTTTAGTTAATTAAAATACTTTACGACACGCTCTTTACTACGACAAGCTCTTTACAACATCTTTTGTTGAAACACATTTATACAATTTCACATTACCTAAATACCATAGGCACAGTCATAGATTTAACCACGAAAATGATGCTGGTTATTTGGTATAAATGTTTTCAACAGCAAGTTGTAACGAATGTGAAGAAGAGTATAGAACATTTTTCTCGCCTTGACTGACATCCGGAAATCCTCGAAATGATGGAGCTGTGCATTCTCTTTGTTCAAATGGTCTCCGACACCCTTCCTCTGCCCCAAAACACCCTCCCATACACTAGACCACATAGAATGGAAGAGTAGGAGAGGTGATTCAAGGACCTCTTCCATGTCCACCCTAACATGTTCTTTTCTGTTCATTCAGACATCTGAATCTTTCTACCACAGGTCATTCCTGACACAGGGGGCACTCATTTCCTAATGTAAATCACACCTAGATTGTGCCATGTAATTCCCATGGCTCAGTGAGTCGGTGACACAGAGAGGGCTCTCCTCACAGTCTAGAAATAGTGTTGTAATTGTTAATGCCTTGGGTTATATTTAAATGATATTGAGAATCCAGGTTTTTAATCTAAATATTGCTGGAATATTAAGTTGACCATTCTCAAACCTCTTAGCTGCAAAGTCTGGTCCCTTTGCTGTCTCAATTGAGGACATGAGTATCTGTGAAACTCTTAATGCCATCTGGAAAAACAGCGATGAACCACGTGCCCACAGAGTTACCCAACCCTGCGTAATATATGTTAATATGTACTCGTTTTCCTATTTATGTTGTATCTAGTTTTTGGAAAAACATTTTCGATCTTTTTCTGAGAAATCAAGATGAATTTAAACAATACCCAAAAATCATCTTTCCTGACCTTTCCCATATGCCTTCACATGTTAAAGAATCAAGAAAGTATAATATTCCCCAATAATAGACATAAATATGTCATATTATTGTGGATGTGTTTGTAGATCACAACAGCTCAATGAATGACAAACGAATATTACATATCAAAAAAGGGCTTTGTGTCACTTCCTTGACCAAGTGTTTTGAGAAAAGAATGCAATGAAAATGGATAGTCATTTATCATATTTGTGAAATAAAATGAAGGGAATGTTTCTCTTGGTGACTGATGACTGTCAACTGTAAGTGACACCCCAAAGGTGGCATGCAATTTTTGTTCACATATGTTTTGGTATGGGAAATACTTTATGATCAATACTGATATTATGAGTAAACATTAAGATTTTATGATCACATGAATGAGTCTGTCACTACGAGGCAAAGATGGTTCTTGATGATGAATATTGAGAGTACTTAATCTGAATATTCAATATATATGCTCTAAACTAGAGGAAATAAGAGTATTCTTAATTTTTGCTGATATGAATGTAGCATGTTTTTGTGAGCATTGGCTTTTTCATCAATAAACAATAATTATTATTATTAGTAAAACAATAAGTTTATCCTTGTACCAATCTTCTAACACTGGTGGGTCCTTTTCTTGAACCAGCTGGAAGAATTGATGAACTTTTTAGTTAATTAGAAAGTCAATGTTATACTATGAAGTGATTTCAATTTTTATGTAACTAAAGCAGGAACAGGGTCACAAAGTTTGATAAATTTGCTTAACTATTCTGGTCTCCATTGCTCAAATGATGTACCCATCAGAGGGAAAGATATCTAAGGCAATATTACTACCAATATCAACAGGGAGAATTATAATATAAAAATGGGAGATGCAGGTGCAATAACCCACAGTGGTCTAATACTATAAACTGAATGTGAATAGAGCAGTTGGTATGGAATTCTTAGATCAAAATAAGGCCTATATCCACTGAAACACTAGAGGATCTCACTTTAATGTCCCTTGGCAACATTTATCTCCTCTCCCTTGTACAGGAGATAATTTTAATGCCTTTTTGAGTCCATTTTTTGACTGTTTAACCAATTTTCCTGCTGTTTACAAAAAGGGTTCCTCAATCAATGGTTTTGGGGCAGAATATATTATGCTAATTTTAAATGTTTTATATTTAGTTTCAACTCCAATCTTTTTAATAGCGACACACGCAACATTAGGTAACAAAGGGCAGCTTGATTTTTTTATTTTTCCATACATTTAAAGTGTGTATTTTATGTCAAAATATATACCACGCATTTTTCTGCCAATATTATCATAATTTTATACATGTGAACATTTTTAGTTTAAACTTCAACTTTTAATAATAGGTAATTGTTAATTTCATATGATACTTTACATAACTTTGTTGTCACTTGCCTCATGAGTATCATCTTCCGATTTATAAGGATGTAATAGATTTTTGACCTGTTCTCTTCGTAATGGCTTTGTTCGCAGCCTAATAGCATATTGAAGAATAATTATTGTCTCAGTACTATGTACTTAAGATTCCGTGTCCTATTCTGAAAAAATGATTGCACATTCCTAACATCACAGCGCCTTATTTCCAAAAAATATATATTCTGTGCTCCAATTTGGCGGCCCTTTTACCTGCTTTTACCGCCTTTTACTTTTATTTTACCCTAACGGATTTACTCCGCGTATGTGGCGCTACCTCGTAGCAAGAGGTTACACTTAAACAGTTTGCAAACGTTTTCAAATTTATATTAATTTATTATCAACGATTATCACATAACATGCCCATCGGCAGCCAGCTTCTATGATGTAGATTCTGTTAAAACGACATTTAATCCGAGGAAAACTAACTTTATTCACCAGCCACCGTGTTGACAACCGTCGGTTAAGGTGTTTATTAACTCATTTAGGAGTACTGCTAAGGACTGAAATAAATAATAGATTAATGTCTGCTGCCCCGCTTGTGTACAAGTTGAGCGAAGTATTTTGACGACTTCAGCGGAGAAGAAATTTTCCATATTCCTTCCTAGAGTAATTTGGTCAATTGATAAAGATGAACGCGAATTGGGCGCGAATACTTCTATAAATTGTCCTTGAGACTAATCACATCTGACCGGGCCTGTCCTTGGAACGTCTCAAAGTTCGCTGAATTTGCGTTCATTATCAGAACGAGTGTTGTCTATATATAAACTGTGACAGTCGTATCTATAGAACGTTGGTTGCAAATTTTAAAAATTTGCCTCTCGATATAAATTCAGTTTTGGACGTAGCTTAACCGAATACGTTAGTGTGGCCGATTTTGGTGTAGTGTGATTATTTGATTTTATTCTTTGGTGGGTAGCTATAATTAATTTGTCAGTAAAAAGTACGGTGTCCCCACACTTCTACTTCTGAAGTAGATGATGGCTTGAGAAGTACGATCACAATATTGTAAGCCGTGTGCATGTACTTATACAAAACAATCTTCAGTTCAGTGGCGTTATTCTTAAGTATTGTTAGCTGTGAACCGTAAAATCCGTATATGGTTTTAATTATTCCCAGTTATTTACAATAGTTTTCGCGACCAGTGTAAAATATACTTGTGAAATAAGATGGGTTTACTGAATCGGGTTATCGGACATATGATTAAAAACCCGCACTCACTAAAATCAAATCACACCAAACTAGGTATGAGATATTTAGGATCTGCAAAAGAAAATGTTAAATCTGAAAAATGTAAGTTCCTGTGTTCTCATGATCATTAGTTGTAATTGCTTATGATATTTTGAGAGTAAAGAAAAATAGTATGAATTTAAATAAAGAAATAATATCATTGTATATATATTATGCAGACACATTGAAATTCAATGGGCCGCAAGTGGAAGTAAAAAATCCTATTTGGGAAAAGTCTATTCACTTACCATTTATTTGGTTACGAGATCACTGCAGGTTAGTGCTTAATACATCGACAATGATTGCTTAATTTTTGAAAGTCAATTCTTTGAGAGAAGTGCTTATAATTTTTGATAGGTGTTCCCAGTGTTATAATCATGCTACTAGCCAACGTTCCCTGGATTTGTTATCCATTCCTGAAGACATCTATCCTGAAGCATGCGCTGTGCAGAATGACAAACTTGAGATCAAATGTAAGAATTTTACATTAGTATTATTTTGCACTTCCTCATAAAGTTAAAAGTATTCACAAAAAGCAAATCATAAAATATCTCATGATTTAAAAAAATTTAAACTTTTAGGGCCTGATGGTCATTATTCTGAATATCACTTTGATTGGTTGTGGAAGTCAACTCTTGCTGGGTATACTGAATACTCTAAAAAAGGTCCTGGCTCTCCTATCTTGTGGGATGCCAATCCCAAATCAGTAGAGGGGATAGCAAAGGTTCCCCTGGCCAGATACATGAGCACTGGCTCCAAAGGAACACCAGCTACAGCTGATGCAGCAACTCCTGGTTTGGTTGATGTGGTTCGCTCACTTATTCAGTATGGAGTTGCCTTTGTTGATGATGTAAGTATCTCTCTAAATGAAAGGAAAACTTTTATCGGGTAGAGGAGTTAACAAAAGAAAACAGTGACATTTAATCTGATGGATGATGTTAACGTAGATCATTAGATCTAGGCTTTTATCAATGAATCAATATTATCACTCTTTTTATGGCATATCAACATTTTACTCATCACTGAAAGGTAAAATCTCCTCGTAAATACTTTCTTCTCCTATGCAATTCTTATTATTTCATCAAAATATAGCCCAAATAACTGTGTTGATCTACAAGCTATATTAAATGCTCTGCTATATTGATTAAACTTTGGTCTTCTCTTTTTCAAGAGCCTCACTGATTTTTTTCTTTGATTAATTTTCATTTGGTTAGACACACTACCAATAATACATTCAGTAAGGACTACACTCTGTGGATGACTGGCCTATCAGAACTTGAGAGTTTGCATGTCAAACTGAATTAATTAGCTTATAATCAGCTCAGTTCTGTCAAGAGTCTCTCTTACTATGGCCTCCATATATATATATATTGAAAACCATTGGCAAGAATGAAGAACCTTGTGTTACTCCCCTTTGTCTAACAATGCTTACACCTATTCTCCATCTGTTTACATATCCATATCTGATTTTGTAAAAAGTTTCCTATCTCTCTCATTTGCTAGCTTATTTTTTATACTTATGTAGCATCATTTTACTATTCTCCATCAAAGTCCAAAAAATTTTCAAAAATACATTACATAATGCGCAGAAAGCCACCGCTGGGGTATGTGGCAGGGGGTATGCCTATACTAGGCATTGCCTAAATTGAATAACTCCAGTTGCACGTTAAACCGACAAAGGTAACTCTCCCACTCTACTCAGGCTACCCTACAGTTTTCATAAAGTACATGAATAGCAATGTTTCAAGAACCCCAATGCGATTGCATCCTATCTCTTATTTGATGCTCGTCATTACTGTAGCCAATGGTTTGCAGAAAGATAGACATTGTAAAACTCTCCCTTCAAGCATATATTTGTATGATCTGGTCGCCCTGAGTGTGTGGGACTTTTAATTGTATCTTAAATGTCACCCAAGAATGTCTGGATGAAATTTTCCCATTATGTGCCTACATTTTATGGTACATAGCACCACACTCCTTCAGTTGTATATATTTACATCCATATCCAATCTTTCCTATATAAATACAGCCTTCCTTTATAAATAGAGTTGTCCTATATAAATATAGTACTTCATAATTCAAAGTGGGAAGAGGAAAAATTATTTTTTTCCATAATTGGTATTTTATATTAATATCTTATGATTCAATTAAAATTAATAAATAAAGAAATTTTTGCAAAGCTGTAAGAAATCTTATCAATAAATGTAAATACTGCATGAAGGTCTTCCATATTTAAATTGTGTACTGACAGGAAAAGTCAACATTCTTCCAATGCCTTCTCTCATCTATCTTAATCATCTCCTCTGTGGACCAAGGTTTCTTAAATCATTTTTTAAAACTTTTATTATTTTTGATTTGAACTCATTTGCAATTTCCTCATTACCAATTTAAGATCTCTCCACATTCCTTATATATTCTTTACCTCATCTTCCTTAGACATCATGACTGTCCTTTCATATCTAATAATAATTATTATTTATTTGCTGGTAGGTAAAAAAAATTGTATAGCTTCTTCAAAGATATGTAATAAAGATAAGATTAAGTCACAAGGAACTCCATAAATTTCCACTGGACAAACATTCGTTCAACAGGACATTCACAAAACATCATTAAAAAATCATTAATATAGTACATAATAGGATTTGCTGACTAGCAAAATTTTAAGTTTTTTCTTAAGAACCATGGGTGAGGTGAGATGAATCTACTTGAATGAGATATTATATTTTATTATAGCTAAATTGGGCAATAAATCTTTATCCATGGAAATTTTATTTTCATCTCTCTGCATCTTGCTTCAGTTCTTTAGTGTACCTATGTCAGTTTTGATATTTTAACCATGTGTAGATGTTCAATATACCCCCTCTCCTACAAAGCACAATTTATCCCCTACTGTCATACTTATCCCTGAATGACATTCCCCTACCTCATTCACATCTCCTTTATAAATGCCCCATCTCTAGCAGGAGTTCGCTTGATGGAGGATTATAATCACTCCACAGGATCATAAAATACTCTACCTACTTCATCATCACCGCTATGACTTCATATCCATGTATAGATTGGGGCAGGCACAAATGAAAGGTGTATTTATTTTGGTATTGACCTAGTTATTTTTATCACTCTAGTTTCTCTCTCAGCTTGGGCTCTAACTGGGCTCTACCCTGGGATACCATTGACTCAAATCTTAATAATGCAGTTTATAATTTGCAACTCAAATCTCAACTACAAACCATAGTCTAAACCTTAGCCTATTGTGCTGTAATTTACATTCACTTATTTGAATACCAGGTTCATCCCAGCTTGGAAGGAACACAGAGTGTTGTGGAACAATTGGGCTTGATCAAACACACCCTTTTTGGTGGGATGTTTAAATTTGGAGATTCAATGGCCCATGCAGACACCTCATACACTAATCAATATATTGGTCTCCACAATGACAACACCTACTTCAAAGAGGCGGCAGGGTAAGAGGACCAAAGTATTTTGATGTCAATGAATGTGGATATTACATATTGAAATGCATACTATATGAATATAATATCTGTTAAAATAAATATCCATATTTGTAATGGTTTTAAAGTAATTTTTCTCTCATAACAAAACCATTTATTTGTTGATATTTTTCATGCCAGTACAAGTATTGGATTGAATCAAAATGTTTTGCTTGTTTTTTGATAGCAAGTATTTGGGTGTTCAGGATAGTGCATGTAATTTCTCTAATCATACTAAGAACTAATGCCCTTGGGATTGAAAATAAATTACAGAATGCATTTTATTCTTAAACCTTATCACCTGGTATATGCAAAAAATGCCAGCTGTTTTGTGGAATTTGTTAATTTACACATTTAAATACATATAAAATATATGAACATAAATTTGTTATTAAATTAAATGTCATTCTTTTAATTAACACTCCAAACACTTTTATGGTAAGTAAAATATTTTATTTATATTTTTCATCTCATAAACACTTTAATAAACATATATTTATTAAACTAAAAATTGGGCCAATGGATCAGCCTATGGCACTAAAAGGGTTAATGATGACAGGAATCTCACATTCAGGAACAGGTAGGCCTCTATAGAATCACCCTCCTTCCCTCTGTGACATATGTTCTTATTATACCGAGGAAAAATATTTGTCAGTATTTGGGGAGTTGACTAAGCTCCACTAAATTCTGAGTCCTAGGGTAAATGATGAATTAATTTGAGGTATTCATATTTCCGACAGCATTCCATTAGTTTTCCTGGTCTTCAGCAGAATATTGTTTTTCCTCTTGTATTAGTACCTTACTCATATGTAGTTTTAATTTTTATCAAAAACACAAGGCGAACTACTCTTGACAAGTAACACTTTTTGGGGGGTTTAAAACCACAGCTACAAAATTTACAATTTGATTAAATCTACCTCAAATATAGTAAGTTGTTAAAAATGAGTGAGGTAGGCCAGCTGAAATCCTTGAAATAAAGTATACATTTTGATCCATATGGAGACAACTCATACTACTTTTGTACTCATAATACTATTATGTTATATAAAACCTTTTTCAGTAATGCCTTTATTTCTATTCATATCTTCTCACATATAGCAATTGATGAGTTAACATAACTCACAACACTTGAAAGTAGAATTTCTGATGGGCCGACCGTGTTAGCCTGGTGGGTAGCGTGCTCGCCGGTTAACCCAAAGGTCGCGGGTTCGAATCCTGCCCAGGGCATGGGTGTTGTG